>JADRCH010000109.1:4994868-5035542 GCA_019843965.1 Rhynchomys soricoides
ATACTTCAATTAAGATAATGAATATTTCCAATTATGAGCCTATTGTCTAGAAATTCCAAGTTGACTTGAGTCCCCAGACTCCCTCATGGTGTACTAAACTTCTGGATAGTTCACAGGCTCATTGTATAGCTTAATAATCTCTATCTAATCTATCTATCTATCTATATATCATCTCTCTCTCTCATCTATGTATCATCCATCTATCTATCTATCTATCTACCTATCTTGTATAATAAGAGAGTCTTAATGAGCGATCAAGTTGGCTTCTGGACATTTCTGTGGGGGATTATCTTGATTACTTTAATTGAGGTGGGAATTCTCACCCACTCTAGGTGGCACCATTCCCTAGGCAGGAGAGTCTGGGTTGTATGAGAGTGGAGAAAGCTAGCTGAACATTAGCACGCAAGCAAGAATTCATTGCTCTCTGCTCTTGAATGTGGAAGTAATGTGACTAACTACTTCAAATACCTGCTACCTTGACTTTCTCACACTGGTGGACTGTAACCTGGAATTGTAGGTTAAATTGATCTTTTCTCCTCTAAGTTGGCTTTGTTAAGGCATTTATTATATCAAGTAGAAGTGAAGCTAGGAAAATGGGCTTTTGGGCATTTTATTGTTGTTTGTTTTGTTTTTATTTTTTAAGACAGGGTTTCTCTACATAGCTTTGGCTGTCCCAGGACTTTCTATGGAGATCACACTGGCCTCAAATTCAGAAATCTCCTTGCTTCTGCCTCTTGAGTGCTGACATTTAAGGCTGTGCCCTCACATTCAGCTGACAAAATGAGATGAGTAGGTACATTAGAAAGGGTGATCAAGTTGTGTATAGCGAACACAAACAAATGCACTTGTCATAGAAGAACAGAATTATCCTAAGTAGACAAAAAGAAGTCTTAGTCCATTTTCTCACTTTTGGTAGTAACATGGCTCCTAACACCCCACCCTTTCCCATCATGCTCTGGAGGCTCTCTTTCAGACCTAAGGAAGGATCCACAACTGGGATTCAATGAAGAAATTAGTTCTTGATTCCAATCCTTCTTTCATTTTTCAAAAAAGTGTTTTTGGTTTAGTTATTTCATGTGTACCTGGGCAGGTTTGCAAACATTTTACAATAGTTTTGGAAATGAGACAACAGTGTACTAGGAATCAGCAATCTCCTTCTCCCCCATATGGATTCTGGAGCCCAGAGTCATGTTGTCAGATTTGGTGGTAGGTGCCCTTACTCACTGAGTCACCTTGCTGACACTTCTTGATTTTTTTTTAGGCAATCAAATTCTCAAAAAGAAGTAGCAGAATCTCTCCTTTTTATATTCTGATGCATCAAAAAGGCATTCACAGAATAAGGTTATAATTATAAAGCTTACTACTGACCCTAATTTGATGCTGGAAGATTTAGAGCTGAGCCTATTTTATGTGCCTTTCTTATGTTAAAAAACTTAGAACATCTACTCTTTTCAGAGAGCCTTTGATAGTGATCCAAGTCAGGATATAGTGCAGTGTTGAGTGAGTCTGTTAATTTGCTTGATCATTTTGTTGCTGTCATCATGTTTTAAAACATGAGACCATCAGAATTACCCTTTCTGGAAATTTTCAATAAAAAGCTAATTAGAAATGTAAATAAGTTGAACTATTGTGACATTGGGTGATAAATGGAAAGAGCTTCAGAAGAGTAAACAAGTGTCAGGAGTGTCTAGACTAGGAAAGCATTCAGTGGCTGGCATAAGAACATAAGAAACTTAGATTCTGAATATACATATTCCATAACAGAGGTAGACAATCCTTTTAGGTTCATTATAGCCTAAATAAATGGTTCATGGAGAGAAGATTCAGGCTTTCTTGCTTGCTGTTTTTGTGTTGCCAAGCATGTTCATAATTCTTAGTAGCATTTTTCTTTCAATTGTCTTAGTGTTACTCTTGCTATGATGAAACACCAAGACCAAAAGGAAAGTTGTGCAGGAAATGGCTTATTGGCTTACCCTTCTCACATTGTAGTCTATCACTGAAGGAAGCCAGGACAGGAACTCAATCAGGGCAGGAATATGGAGCTAGGAGCTGGTGAAGAGGCTATGGAGGGGTACTGCTTAATTAGCTTGCTCTACATGGCTTGTTCATGCTTCTTTTGTATAGAACCCAGGATCATCAGTCCAGGGATGAAACCGCCTTCAAAGGGCTGGGCTCTCCCCAACTGATCACTGCAGCTGGATCTTATGGAGACATTTTCTCAACTGAGGCGCATCTCTCTCTGATGACTCTAGCTTGTGAGCAATTCACATAAAACCAGCCAGTATATCTGTACTTTACTATGAGAAAGCAAGCATGGGATATTAAACACAAAGCTCCTTGTCTCTCTCTGGGGGCTTTTAAAGCACATTGTAGTTTTCCAGAGATCAACTTTTGAGTCTACAAAGTCCAAAGCCAAGCTCATGTCATAAGACTTGTACTAGGCTCCAACTATCCCTTATTTTACGCACTATTGTGTCTCAGAATTGGAGCCCTATCAAATTGGTCTGTTGAAATTAGTTTTTATGGTAGAGGTCCTTGGAAGTGGGGTATTGGGAGGTGATTGGATCACGGGTATATAGTCCTTATAAAGTACCGATCTTGTGTGTTAGTTTTTGTTTTTATTTCTGTGACAAAATAGTGGACATAAATAACTTAAGGGAGCCATGATTTATTTTATTATGCTTTCAGAAGGGTTAGACCATCATGACAAGGAAGGCTCACCAGCATGACTCACTCTCAGAAACTGTTTTATCCTATACTACCCATTAGGGGTGCTGTATCTATAGACGACACACGAAAGGTAACAACTGAAAGAATAAAAAAAGTGCTAGAACATGCTAAAGCTTTGGACTCTTCAAAAACAATTAAATTCTCAACAATGTGGAAGTCTTAGTGGCTGGACACCATAGTCTTGTGGGTATAGGACTATGATAATACTCTTCTTTATGCAAAACAAAACTTTCTATAGCTACACTTTCTGGCCATTTGATGAACAGTAAATTGGTTTACTGTAATGATGGCATCATACAATAGCAATAGAAGAAGACCAGCAAGAAGGCTTGGAGCCCTGGGTGAGACATCTGGTCAGAAGAATTCTATAGCTAATCAGATAGGAGGTTTAGTAGTGATGTCTTTGGGGTTCCCTGAACTGGGTCTTGTAAAGACACCATCTCAAAGCAACAGATACATTATCTCATCTCATGCTTTTCACCAATATGGAGGCAGTACTTTATGGTGCCTTTTAGGCTCTGGAGAAAAGAGTAGTAGCCTTTTCTTTTCTCTAATTTTGCTTTCTATAGTTTTAGTAACTCATGATCAGCCATGGTTTGAAAATAGTTCATGGAAAGTCTAGCAATAAACAATCTTTGTATTGTTATTTCTGATTGTTGTGAGGCTTCCTGCTCCAACCCTCTCAGTATAGAGAAACTTCTTCATGAAGCATATCTGCTATGCTGCAATGCTATCCACATGTTAGTCTAGTCACTGAATAGATGTGGGTTATTGGATTGGCCATCTTAACCATCCAGTGTTGAAGTTCTTATGTTCAAATAATCTTTGTTTTAATTAGTAATGACTCCCAAATCACAGGAGTACCAATATTTTCAATTTGGATAGATACTTTAAGTGAAAAGATAAAAGTTCTGAAAATATTTATGCCTCCTTTAAATAATATCATTGGTTATATGCTAACATCAATAAAATATGACCTATCAAAGAAATATATAAGAAATATGTAGACAGGTCATCTGGCAGGATGCAGCCCTCTGTCATCAAAGCTGATATACATGACATTTTGAAAGATAGCTCCCAATCCTCAGATCATATCACTAGTTTTCATAGACATGTTGGCAAGGATAGGTGCCACACTTAGGCCCGTCAACAGAGCTTCCTTTCTTCATGGCTGAACTACCTACAAAGCTTCTAATGTTCTAGCTCCAGACACACAAAAATCAATTGACCCTCAGTGTTATACCATCTCCTGAGGAAGCCAATCAGCCATATAGTGACAATATCAGTGCACTGGGCTCCTTCAACTTTTAGACATGTTGAAAATTATCCATGGTGGGGTATAAGTTCTATTGTCGTATCTTATGTCAGATAGAAGCTGCTACATAAAATGGACTTCTAAAGTGACCTGGTCTTGGCATAGTGAGTCACTAACTTGATGATAATATTTTGTGAGGATTGGGAGCCATCTTCCAGAACATTCTATATGATTAACCAACTGTCATGTGATTATTTTGGTGCTATTGTTTACAATATGTAAACTATACAAGGTGGAAAACCAAGAGTTTAAAGCAGGAATGGCCAGGTGTATATATTTCTTATTGCTGATTAATAAAATGTCAAAATGAGCAAATGAATAATGAAGTAATGCCTTAAAGCAATTTCCATTCTTTTACTTATGTTACTACTCTATAGAAGTCTGGCAGTTTTGTCTTGTTTTAAATGAGTCTTGTAAAGCAGAAATGTAGGTGCTATCTATCCTATATAATTTTCTGTAGGTTCTAGGGATTAATTAATATCCAAGCTCATTGTAGGCTGGGGCTGAATTCAGTTGTTGGCACACTGACCTTTTTGGGTTTAGGAGAAAGGTCTCTACCTTATTTCTGCCCATTCCCTGGGCCTGATCTTTTCTCCTAGAGGTGTTCTGCACCCATTTCACTCTTCCTTCTTCCCCAATTAAGAGACAGTGGACCAAACCCCACTCATATTGGGAAAATATTTTCTGTTTTAAGGCTTTGTCAGATTAGATTGGCTCTCTCCCAGTTAATCCAGAGTAATCTCTTTATCTTTACATCTATAATAGTTATCTCTGAAGTCTCTTTAATTAGATCTATCAAGTCTCTTTTGTAATGTTACACCATGTTTACAGGTTGCAGAATATGACCGAGAGGTCACTCTGATGCAAACTCATTGACTACTGCCTCTCACAGTGAGATTCTGAGAGGGAGGGCAATGGCCTCTGTCTTGGAAACTGTGAATCTGGGGACCCCAGGTTCAAGAGGAAAAAGACTTCTTTCTACCAGAGGACATAGCCAAAGTTGCACCTCTATAATACAGGAATTAGCAATTGATTATATAGAATGCCCTGCCCGACAAAATGACCTTAATCTAATGAGCTACAAAGCTCAGAGAACTGGCAACAACAAAAAGTGTTAGTGTTGGCCTTATAAGCACTGCAATATTTTCCAGCTTCTAAAGACAGGGGTTAGGGCAGGGATCTCCTGCCTTCTCAGTTATTTGGAGGGAGGTTGAGAAGAAGGTGTGATCTGATAAGCTCCAGAAGTGATATCAGGGAGGGGCTCCATCAAGACTCTGGGAGAAGGCATTCCAAACATAGCTTCTGTCCTGGGAATGAGCAGATGAAAGGGCTGACTTGCTTCCCTATCTAGTTGAAGAGCTGGGTGAGGGAGGAAGAGATAGAAAGGGAGTATCCTGAGAACTGAACCCAACTCTGAACTCCACGCTGAAGCCCTTGACATGATGTAGTAGGAGAATTAACAGATACTTCAGGATTTCTATAATTAGTGGAAATTGATCCAAGTGGGGGGAACAAGAGATAATTTGGGCACAGTACTTATGACTGACCTTTGAAGAAACATTTAGCTGTGTTGTACTGGCATGTTTTTCTATCTGGTTAAATGACTGAGAAGCAGAGCTGGGAGAGTGCGTTAAGAAGGAAAAGAAAACTGCAGTAGTTGAGGAGAATTGTCTGAGACCTTGAGTTAGTTGTGCATCCGAGCCTAAGCATTGAAAAGGTAAAATTGTCTTTCCCCAACGTTCTACCTACCGAAACTATTCTATTTTCATGAAGATAATTTTTCTCTTTGACTCCAATAAAATTTTCTTTATTCTTTGGAGGAGCACGTTATAAAAAGTAAAATTATTTAGTAGCATTTTAATAAGTTGACCTAAAGTTTCAGAAGTTTATCAACAGTGGAAGTAAAGACTTTCCTCTACACAATTTACTTTGTTTTCAGTTTAGTATTTAAGTTCTGTTTTTGGAAAGAAAATGAAAAAATATTTAAATATTGTATGTATATGCAATAGCATATAATCATAGGGCAATTTCTAACATATAGAATTATCTCTCTCAATACATGTAAAACAAATCACCCATTTTAAGTGAATATGTTATTTTTTATATATAATTGTTTTGTGTTTGTGTATGTACAGATGTATACTATCTGCCCATGAAGGTTGGGAGTAGTCATCTGAGGCCTTGGAACGGGAGTTCTTACATATGATCATGAGCTCTCACATGGAAACTGGAAATATAACCCAGGTCCTTGGCAGGAGTAGCAAGTGCTCTTAACCTGTGAGACATCTTCTCAGCCTCCAGTTTTAAATTCTGCATTTGCAAAATTAAAAAAAATGATCTTTGACAGGCAGAATACTCCTCTTTTCAAGTCCTTAGAAGCTCACAAGTATGTGACTATTACAACATCTAGCTTTCTGTGCCTTTGTACATAACTGCTCATTCTTTCTGATATGAACAATAAAGAAAATGTCTCTCAATATAATCATAAAAGACTTATCGTATTTGTTTTCCAAAACCAAGCTAATTTTTGAAAATACTTTACATTCTGTGGAAACAGCCTATCAAAGGAGGGCTAATTACCTAGATAGCTCTAAGTCTTAATGATTCCAAAATCAGGTGTGGGAGATATATGACAATCTGCTTGGAGAATTCTGAAATAATCTTTAAGTGACTAGGAACAACTCCTATGTGGCAAAAATGAGGCATGCATGAACTTCTGACTTCTTGTCTATGGAGCCAATACTCAATGGCATGTTCCTAAACCAATATATTAAGAGAAACATGTTTATCTGAAAAGAAAAAAAAAGCTTATGAAATGGATGACACATCTTTTAAAAACAGTGACTTTAAACACAAGAATGCCATTTATAATAATGGATTATTCTCTCAAATCTCTGCAGAATCCCTTCTGTATCTGAGAAGCAGTTTTGTGCTGTGATGAATCCTCTCTTCTGGGTGTCTGTCCCCACAACTATCAAGTCTGAGGAGAGGGTAAGAGCTTCTTAAAAATGTCAACTTTCAAAGATATGAATTTTTAGTAGCCAATCAAAAATAGCTTAGATCTCTTTTTAAAAAACATAATTAGTTTAGAATTGTTTTGCTTGGTATTCAAACAAGAGTAGAATAGCATTTAACAACAACAACAACAACAACAACAACAAAGTGTTCTTTGTTTTAACCTTTATTTGATCACCAGTGACCATTTCCATGAACTAAAAATGCAATCCAGACACTTAAAACTGAAGTTAAGTTTTCATAAAATCAAACAGTAGAGGGGAGAGAATCTAGTAGGTGAAAATCTAGTAGTCAGGTAATTTTATTCTGTATTTTACTTTATCTCACTAGTAGGAACTGTAAAACAGGCAATTAAGGAAAGAAGTCAGAAGGGGTTGGGTGACAAGATGGCTCAGTCACTAAAATTTCCTGTTGCCAAGCTTGACAACATATTTGATACCTGGGGCCCACGTGGTGGAAGGTGAGAAATGATTTGCACAAGTTGTCCTCTGACCTTCACTCATGTGCTGTTCATGTGCAAACTACCACATGAATGAATGAATGAATAAATATTAACAGTAAGCAAGTACACTAATGAAGGGTAATGGTAGAAGCTCTTTACTGAACACCCTCTTTGTGCTAAAGGTACATTAATATTTTATCTGTGTTATTTCACTGATTTCTGGAAAACATGAGAGTATAGGTTCCAAAGAACAGAGATAATTTTACCTGTTCTGGTCATTCAACTATACATGGAATTTTTCATATCAACAAGCCACTTGGAATAGCTTCGTTCCATCAGAAGCACTTGCTAAGTCCTGATAAATAGAAAAATCCTCTGAGAGAGGTGCTGTGAAATCCCCCCATTTTAGATGAATAAACGACACCAAGGAGATGATTTGTGGTTGCAGAGGGTACCTTGGAGAAGGAAGAGCTTGCTGCTCTACCTATTGTGTGTATAGTCACCCACACACGAGCAGAAAGCATAGCAACAGGACAGACGGTGCAAACTGTCATATTCAATATTCATTTTGTTATCCAGTGGGGAGTTTAACTTTCATTTAACCTTGTAAGGGATGGCTCTTCCTTGGTTTTCTCACTTTAAAGCCTTCAGGAAAGCTTGACTGTTTTTACTGATCGTTGACTAAAATTCCTTGAACACAACAAGGTGTATGAAGCTTTATCTTGAACCTCATAGCATCACAGCATCATAGGATTCCCAGCAGATAGAGACCCTCAGGCAAACATAATGACCAGTGAATTAACAAAACTGGTCCTGCTTCCTTGGCCTTCATGTAATTCCTCAAGATTGGGTTTTACTAGTGTGATATAAAGTCTCAGAAGGACTGTCAAAATGATGATTAATATTTTGAAATTATTTTAAGTGTTATCTCAAAGGGCAACTTTTTCTTGTTTTTGTTTTTTAAAAAAGCCTCTTCTTCCATTGCATTGAGTAGCTCCATATGAATGGGGTGGCAGATGCATTGAGTATGGAGATTTTTCATTTCTGATTCACATGTGGATAACTGCGTGGACTGGTGGCCTTTCTCAATCTTAATGTTCAACAGTTCATCAAACAAACTGTACTCACCAAATGTCTTACAGATCAAAATGTTGTGTTTAGTCAACAATGCAAAAGGGTTCTGAAGCTCCTATGACGACTCCAGTCCAACTCTTCTAAGCAAATTTCTTCTTTGTGGTGGATGTGACCCATATTTGTCCTATTGCTCTAGTTGAGGGAGGCTAACCATCGTCTCATGCTTCTCCCTGTGTCTGTGGAATGTCACACCTTGGGAAGAAGATCCTGATGGTTTTCATTGAAGTGGAACAGACCAGACCTTGTTTGTCTAATGTCCCTAAGGAAGAACTTGGCACCTGACCAACAACTACAAAGCAGATGGACTTTCCTTGATACTGAGTGGGAAGCAGCTGACAGGTTGTCATAAGGAGTCAGACTTAAGAATCATGTCAGGAAAATATGATCAGGGCTGTGTCTGGTTTTCAGAGACCCAGTGACAGCTGCTGTAGTACATTCATGCCCCCATCTGCAATTACAATAATTAAATGTAATAAAAGATGAATCTATTTAATAAGACCATCAATGCATCATCTAAAAAGCAGACATTTTTCCAGGTGAAACAAAATCTTGACTGAACCAGTCATAGATTTTCTCCTGTTACCCTTGTTACTCCAGTGGAAGCTGATGTAGATAGAGCCTTCTGTTTCTTGGCCCACACAGCAGAAGACTGGTGATTCTAAGAAACACCATCGTGGCATGTATTCTTCAAGGGGAACATTATCTGTATAGCTTTAGGGAAAACAAAGCTAAATTTAATAACTGTATTATCATATTTGTGTAATTTGATTTATTACCTTTTATTTTGATTGTTTGGATTAGCTGCAATCTATGGAGAATCTTATTCATGTGCTGTCATATTGAATGTACACAGATGTGTAGAAGATTTGTCCATCTGTTGGGGGACGGATGACATCTTCATTTGTTTAGAAGCCACTAATCAGTTCTGCTCTGGTGTTTTGTACAACTCGTATTTCCTAGATCTTACTAGGATAGAAGCAATAATAAAACCCCATTGTAAAACCAACTCTTGCAGAGCCCTGGGTCTGGATGAACTTGTTCACATCGGGCCACGTGCTCACTGGCTTAACTCTCTTAGGTTACATTACCATATTTAATTTAATTTGAACTTGTACATTATCTCCCTAGATTCCTTAAAAGGTACTCACAAGGAAACTGCAATTCATTGCTGATGATATGGGAAATGTGTGGATTGATGGAAGAATTCACTAGAAAGGCCATCTAATTTGAGAAGCTACATTATTTTGGCTAGTTCCCTAAGCACATAATTTATTTAATTTACTCTATGTAGAGCTCATTGTTTTACATATGGAGGATGCCAGCAGTGGCAGATTGTGTTCTTGTCTTAGAATAAGAACAGAGAGAAAGAAAATATAAGTTGTTGTAAGAAAAACACACAAAAATTAGAGAAAACAAGAAAAGACCAGACACAAAGTCTCAGGAAACTCTCAGGCAGTATTGGCCTGCAAAGGCAGCAGGGTTTAGCATGCACAGAATAATGGGCAAAGTCATGCAGGTCTTCAAATACAGAACTTATTGAGGAATTAGTGAGAAAGTCTGGTTTGTTCGAGTGAAGGAAGAGCAAGCTTAGGGCTACACACTGAGAGCAGATCACAGAGCAGACCTTGAAGACCAGCCAGAGTAGTACTGGGTTTATCAGCAAGGAAGTGGAGAGTCACTGAATGTTCTGGATGTGGTTTAACAGGATTTGAATGTTGCTTCTGAAGATTTGTCTAGAAGTAACAAATAATAATCTAAAAATCAGAGTCTACTTCAAGAGAAGACAGACAATGGGTATCATCTAACCCATTGGCTGTCTGTCTGCCAGACTATCTATCTATCTATCTATCTATCTATCTATCTATCTATCTCTCATCTATCTATCATCTATTTATCTGTCATCTATCTGTCTGTCTATCTATACATCTATCTATCATCTATCTATCTATCATCTTGTATCTATCTAAATCTAACACATGTCATTCATGTTCCTAAGTAGCTAATTCAATATAGATTTTTTTAATTTTGTAATATATTTTTAAAACTAACTCAATTTATTAGCTCACATAATTACTATATCTAGATGGGGTGGCACAGGTGAGGTGCTTCCTCCACCTGTCCTTAGCTTTGTGCTCTGTTGGATGATTGCCTTTTTTTCTGAGTTGTTTAGACGCCTCCAGGGCTACTGCATCAGTAGATAGCTGCCTGGCTTCTTTTCTGTCACTCATTTGTAGACATAATCATTCTCTCTCTCTTTCATCTCTGTCTCTCTGTCTGTCTGTCCCTCATCTTAAGATATAATTGTTCTACTACAGAAGAGAGCCATCACACACATAATATCCCAGTTTTCCAGCTTTAGGACAACATCCCTCTTCAAATGTGAGCCTCTTCACCTAGGATGCAAAGATAATGATACTGCAGAATACCTGTGGCTTATCTGTATCTCCACACAAGGCTGAGGGAAAGGAGGAGGTCCTCACACGTTCATCTTTTCTCTTGCAGGACTCTTCTCTGGTTCCCTGCCAGCCTCCACACATGCATTGTCTCTGGCTCATTTTTCTGAAGAACTTTTAACATTCCATATGTGTTAAAAGAAAACATGAAGAAGTCAAACATAATTGAAGCATAGAACATTAATAGAAGCAAGATATCAAGTATGTGTATGACAGGGTGCTGGTCATGGGCTTTCTTATTCTCTGCCTTCAGAGTTTCAGTGTCTTTGGGGATTGAAAGTGCTCAGCAGAGAGCAGAGGACTGGAACACCTGGAGGGAAGCTGGCTTTCCACAGAATAGGGTGCTGAATTCAACTCTCAACAAAGCGACTACTCTAAAGAGTAAGCTGGTGAGATGGGGATGGGCCCAAGAAACTGCACACTCATTATAGGCTCACGTGTTTTGTAAATAAAGAAATTTGAGGTGGTCAGAGAGTTGGAAGTTGGGACTTTTAAACAAGTTTTCCTTGTCCCCATTTCTACTCTTTGTCAATGACATTTTTAAAATTCCCCTCTTTCTCTTACTGTGAAATTTTGGAGTCCTGTATTCTGGGTACATGGTTGGATGTGCATGATAAAGCAACTTGGTGGGAAGAGAACCTGGGTGTCTTGTATCTGCAGAGAAATCCATGGATTTCTAAATTTGCACAATTCAGTGCTAATCCATTTCAGAATAAACAATCAACCATCACTGCCAGTAGGTATGATGCAGAATATACTTCTCATGTTGGTGCCTGAATTATGTGCAGCCCTCTCCACGACTATTTTACTTGGTCACATAATAATCTGCAGAGAGCCCTTTTTGCTGCCTCTTTCTCCTCTTCCTCCTCCTTCATCTCCTTCTCCTTTTCCCCCATTTTACATTTTATTTCTGAATATTGAGGTCCTATATGGAATCCAGAGGACAAAAACAAAGGTTTTTCTCCTTACATAGTGTGGGTCTTGGGAATTGAGCTCAGGTCTTTAGTCTTTGTGGCACGAGCTTTACCAGCTGAGCCGTCTTAATTGAATTTTAATACAGTTGTTTCCTCAGAGTTTCAAAGAATGGAAGCTTGCTTAGTTCAGTTAGTTAGTTAGTTAGTTAGTTAGTTAGTGTGACTTACAGCTTTGTATCAACTTCTTGTCATGGACAGCACTGCTCAAGTAGTCGTTTGAGGGATCCCACGTGTGAGGATGATAAAGCTAGACAAACAGAGTATATTAATGGAAAATTTTATTTAGAAAATATCCCAGGTTCATCCTGCTGAAGGTCTGGACTCAGCAGAAGATTGAAGAATGAAAATGTTGCCATGTACCCATTGCGTGTGGGATTTTGGTTGTGTACAAATAGTCTCAATAGAAAAATAATATTAGGATATTAATAATAAAAATATAAAGACTTTAAAAGCCACTAATTGATATGTGCTATTATGATTTCCTTTTCTTTTTTAATAGCGAGATGAGCCAGGGATCGCTGGACTTAAATAGAAAAAACATCTGTGAGCAATTTGTGACAGTGATCACGTGACTTCTCTGAAGCAGTTCATACTTGTTCAGGCTACAGTGTGCTTTCATCTCTCTAAGAGACCAGTGTGTGTCCTGGTGAGCAGCCACTTGAAAACAGTCTCCATTGTCCCTATGGCTTTGTGTTCTCTTCTAGTTTAGTGTAATTAATACGCTCAGTATAAATTGCCAAGTCTTCAGAAAGATTTGCCTGCTTTTGCAACCACTATACTTCCAATTACATGGTAAATTAGGTGCATGATTGTATAGCTACACTAACATTTTCTAGCAGGTGGTGAATGAGCATTTTTCGTCCATCAGTTCAGAAACAGCTTTCTGCCAAAGCACCACTCTGTTCTAGAGTTCTTTCTCATATGTTGTGTTGAAGTTAAGTCCTGGTTCTTACTCCCGGCCCCATGCTCCCAGAAATAAGACTCAGACTCAAATTTACAAATAGCTTGGCCATATAGCTAGGTTCTTTTCTGACTAGATCATAACTAAAGACAGCCCATTTATTTTAACCTATATTCTGCCACGTGGCTGGTTATCCGTACTCAGGTACCATGCATCTTACTCACAACATCTTCCTGCCAAATCTCCCCTTGCCTGGCTCTATCCCAGAATTCTCTCTCTTCCCGGATGTCCCACCTTTATTTAATTGACAGGCAATGCATCCGTATAATACACAAGACATTCTCTTTACAATGCTGGGTGTTTTAAATCAATTTTATGAAAGTCCTTTTAGGTAAAAAAGAAAAGGAAAGGAATCTTTTCAACGAAGCATCTCCAATTCAAGATTAAAGGACACAGGAAAGGTTTCTATTCCACATGTGAAGCTGGAAAACAAAGGAGACACTATGTGTGGAATGAAATTCCATCAAAGCATATTCAACTGCATTTGATGTTCAGCTTCTGAGACTTCGAGATAAGGAATCTGGACAGGGTTTGAGGAGGCTCTCTGAGGCTTTATTTTCTTTAGGTATCAGATCTTTGAGCATTAATTTTAAGATGAAAGGATCATTCATTTTTATCAATGTTTTTGCTGGATTATTGCTATTGCACTGTCCCTAAAAGCACCCCCAAACTAGGCTGATAAATTCAAGAAGACCTGAGGACCAAGATAATCTATGCAGTAAGCAGTCAGGCATTGCACCAGGATCTTGAGGGTAGATATCTGTGTTTATGAATGGACATTAGCTCATACCTGGCCCAGCTGAAGACGTTTCAATTACACACACATTGTGCTTATGATCATCAGATAATTTTGGTGGCGTACTCTAAATCTCAGAGCACTTTCTCTCATCCCATAACAAAGCATTATGTAATTTCCTTGGCATACTATGCTTCTCTTCAGGGGCAGAGGATTCAAATGCAATGAAACCTGGTGTTTAGTTACATTTTATTTAAGCCATGCACATCTCAGGAGAGGGTTGTGCTTATACCCTTATGAAAGTCTGAGTTGTGTGTAGTTTAAAAGCCCACGATGCTCCAAAGCACCATGTAATTATTCTACTTGCACTACAGTGATTGGGGAAAGGGATAAAGTGGGAGATGGTGAATGACGGGGAAGCTTTGCAGACCCCAAAGAGAGAAACCAAACCTACTCAGGGTTCCGCTGCGAGAACCTGTCACCGAGCACACATAGTCAGTGGCTTTCTATCTTTTGGGTGGTTGAATGTGGTAAGCAGTTATCTCTCCTGACACTTTTAGACATATGCTGCTATAAAATGTTCACCTCCCATGAGGGAAATGTAAGCACACAGTGTGCCTTCTGACTATCCTACCCCCTCTCCATTTTTCTTTTCAATATAGATGACAGACAGATAAATTAGTAGAACTTCATTTAAAATCAATATAATGAAACAAAATGACTTATAGTTATGCATTTACTCAAGATATCACAAACATAACTTTGTTATGACAAAATGAAAGCTAGCACTCAGAAGGAGACTTGACTCCTAACCTTTCCTCAAAGCCCTGATTGATTATTAGCTAAACCTTACCTCCCTGAAAGGTACCTCATTTCAGGAAAACAGATGTACTGATACAGGAAGTTCAGTTAGCGCTGTAACCAAGCAGCTGTAATAAGAAACACATTCCTAAAAACTAAGAAGTGCTTTATGCTTTACAATTAAAAGGAGCCATGTTGCTGCTTAGGGACCCTTCAGGATGTGCATGGTTTCTGGCTAAGCCCAAACTCCAACACTTGTCACATACTGAGCACTGGGAAAATGATAGCCTGGGAGGCTCCTGTCACATCATCTTACACTACCCATGCAAGGCATGAAGAACTTTTGCTCTGCTGATGGTATTTTCTCTAAACTCTGATTTCATAGCTGTCGTTGGGAATATCAGAAATATCCACTTGCTATATAACCTGCCAATGTATTTTGGGTCTGTAACGTCCCTGCAAGTCCCACATGTTGAAGGTTTATACTACTGAGGGAGTGCTAGGAGTTTGAATGGTTAGACCTAGTGAGAAGTTTCCGGTCATCAGAGTACTGTCCTGATGGAGACTGTCCTCTATCTCTTCCTTCCTGCCCCAGGAGTAAAGCTCTGTTCTATCTCATGCTGTCATCATGGCAAGTTGTCTGGACACGGGTCCTAATGATAAAGCTACTGACCAAGGTCTGGCACTTCCAAAAGTGTGGGTCAAACAATCCTTTTGTGTTCATTACCCCAGGAATGTTTTGTACTGATAGACATATAACTAACACATGGCCCTACCTGGGCTCTCACGTACTAAAAAGAGAAAAATGTGGGATTGTAGAATATATTAGTACATATGAAATAGGGAGAATTCTGAGAAAAGAAGAAACTATCAGTGTTGGAAAATATGTTTAGTCCTTGGAGCTCTTTGTTGTATTCAAGGAGACAATGGCTAGTTTAATAAGGAAATTGCAAAAAAGAAAATTCAGTCTCCCAAACTCTTTAGGCACTTCAAAGATATACAGACAATTTCTCTTCAGTTCATTTTCTAAGATGCTATTATCAGTAACTTGCTTTTCCCGGGCTTCATTCATTCTCTTTTTCTCTCAAAGATTTAAAAAATTATTTGTGTGTGTGTGTGTGTGTGTGTGTGTGTGTATTATGCATATGTATATATAGGTATATGTGTATATTTGTGTGTTTGAGTGTATCTCTGTGTGTAGTTTTTTTGTGTGTATGTGTATGGGTGTATGTATGTGTGTGCCTCTGTGTCTATGTGTATATCTACATGTATGTGCATGACTACATGCCACACTGTGTGGGGCCTAAGGAAGTCAGGAAAAGGCATCATACCCCTGGAAACTGGAGTTCCAGGTGGTTGTGAGATGCCTGATGTGGGTGCTGGGAACCCAGTTTGGACCCTTCGAAGAACAGTTACGCATTCTTAACTGCTGAGCCATCTCTCCATCCCCTGAATTCTCTTTGCTGTATTGCATTTCCTTGTGCTGGAATTGCTCAGGGGACTCTGTTTTTAATTGTGAATGTAGTTGTTGAAGTGGTCTAATATTTCTAGATATAGAATCATACCATCAGAAGAATATAGGGTTTAAGATAAGTGTGGAATGTAATAGAGCTAAATATATTCTTCTACAGAAGTCATGCCTCTCTTTGTACAGAGAGTGCAGTCCTCTGCAGGGAGAGCAAATGTGAGTAGTCTGTCCCATTTGCTAATACACTGTAAGATCTTCATCAGCTCTCACCTGCTGTATGCTCTTTTTCTAAGTAGTTCATGGATAACCACTGAAAGTATCCCTTCTTCCAGGGAGACTTTTCTCTTAGTTGGAGCCTTTTAAGAGGTTCAATGGCTTCAAATTCTTTAAAAATAAAACCATTAATGAAGAAATTTAAAAAATTATAAAATGTACACATCTTAAATAAGTACAAACATAATGGATCAGTATATATATATATATCCTTTTTATCATACTGTATTATGTATATTATACATTTATTTGGCAAAGTAATCTAGGCTTCAAGATGAAATAAATAAAATTTTGATGTGTGTAAATTTTAAAAATGTTATATAGATGCTTTTTAACTAATACAGGCCAACATATTTATTAAGCCAATAACCATGTAAAGCTAATTTTAATAATTCTATACAGGTATTTTTGCATTCATTTTTCTTATGGTTAGCACAAATGTCAAGAACTGAGTGATTTAAAGTCCTCCAAAATATAATTTTATTTAACTTTCAAGAAAATAAAAAAATCCTTTAATAGACTGCTTGCTCATTAGCTTAGAAATAACAGCCAGGTAAGTGTAACAGACAGCTACTTTCATAGATACTTTTGGAAAGATTTCTTGGACCTTCTCAATTATACAGATGGGGGAAGAGGGCAGGGTAAGCTTGCCCTGTGGGTATTTGGCAGTGTAGTCCTTAATTATTTTCTGGTTGGCTGAAGTTCTACATAAAATAGGAACTACTTTACATTCTAGATGTTTTCATATTTTGTTTGTTAAGTGATAAAAGATGTAAAATCAAAATCTCTGACGGAACACTTTGAGTGTAGAATTGTAATAATTAGAGAGAGTCTGGAAAGAAATCAATGTTAAATTTAGCTGGAGACTGCCTTGTCAATCCCTCCTTGGAACAATTACTCAGTGTATAAGCAGGCACCACCATCACGTTCATGGGGCGAATTGGCTGGAGTGCACTGGCTCGTTGCACCAGCTAATTTGTACTGGAATGCTCTAGACCATGATTGGGAGTGATTACAGAATACATAATTAACATCAATGACTGCAAATTTGGTTGTCAGCAATTGTAGATTATGGACAATGGATAATTAAAGTATAATTAATGAGCTAATTAAGATGTCAGCAACAAGAATGTTTTGTACATTCACTGGTAGTTAATGCACTCTTGGTCCTAACACATAGGAATTCTTAATGGAGGAACAGAAGTCTCTAAACGGCAAACATCTATGCTTTGTGACATGTACAAAATCGTTCTGGGGAATGCAGGTGCTCTGATGTGCAAAAGAACTCAACTAGCATATGCGAACATTGAGCCCGTGATAGTGTGTGGTTTAAGTACTTACAACCAGGGGAGTGGTGGTGCACACCTTTAATCCCAGCAATGAGGCAGAGTCAGGCAGATCTATGAGTACAGGTCCAGACTGGTCTCCAGAGCGAGTTTCAGGACAGCCCGGGCTATTCAGGAAACTCTGTCTTGAAAATAATTAATTATTAATTAAACTTGATATTTTTCTTTTTCTATGTAGGATGGTTCCTTCTTCACTTACTATCTTTATACACATACAGTGTCACTGATTTCTGAGGTGATCTTGGTTGTGGACATTTGGAAAACTACTGGGCAATGGTACTCCATTTAGTAAGCAAATGCTAAGTTTCCAGCCCATTGACCTCCATTCGTTGAGTACTGATTGGAAAGGGAAATCTGGAAAACAAATCAGAAATGTGGTGCAATAGAGGAAACATGGAGAAAGACCCTGGGTGCCCAATTCTTTCTGCTCCTGGAAGAGGAGTGGTCTTGTGTCTTGTGTGTACCTGCCCACTGTTTTACCTGCAACTTTACACTGAGTCGTTTGTAGTATGTCATGTATTCAACAAATTATTGGTCCCACCTAGCAGATATCTAATGTTTTGGAAATATACAATAATGATAGCCATTGTAGCTGTAAGAAAGACATTCCCCACTCTCTTCCCAGGTGCAGGAATTATGTTGTAGATGTGTCAGTTGGAACTGGGGAACACACAATTTCTTGTCTACTGCATTTTAGTGATGTTTTTTCTGTAATGAGGCAGTTGTAGGTTCTCCTCCAAGATCCAAGACTTCGCTAGCCCTAGGTAGTTGGCTCGGTTTCTAGAACCTTGTATGATTTCCCTCTTGTTAAGTGGGTGTCTTAAGACCAATTAGAGAGCTATTGTGAGCCACTAATCATCAAGCCATGCTGCTCGATGCTGTGGTTCATACACATCGTAGAAGAAGTTCTATATTGCATGTGTGTGTGCACATGTGTGCATACGTGAACATGTGTATGAGACAGAAGCTGAGGTTGAATGTTTTTCTTTAACACTTTTTTTTACCTTATGTTTTGAATCTGTACTTCTCAAGGTATCTGTAACTTGCCAACTCTGCTGGGCTGCATGGCCAGCCAGCTCCACGGATCATCCTATACTTTTATACTTTTATACTCAGTTGTCTTCAAGGGCACTGGCAATCTGAACTCAGGGTCAGGGTCTTGTGGTTGAGCAAAAATCACTTTATCCACAGCACAATCTGAAATTCTTGATTTCTGAAAGGATTTTCTTTCTGAACCTCAATATGTTTGGAATCCCTAATTCTGTTTCCTCTTACAAATGATTATCACTAAGATCAAAGAGTTAAGAAACACTGACTTAGACCCTCAGCTTTTTGAATTTCATGATATGTTTGAGAAATAAGTTATATATGAGAGAATTATATATAGATAAACAAAACAATAATAAATTCAAATAATGTAGTGGCATGTACAGAAGTAATGTCATAAGTGACAAGATACATAAGACTTTCTAGTACTTTGTTGTATTTATGTTTTTTCTGTTGCCAGAGGCCGAGTAATGTATATGAATTTTTTTTTTTTTTTACCATTGTAGGGGCTGAGAAGCCTCAAGCCAAAGGGCGGAATCTCGTGAGAGTCTTCTGGGTACAGTAAAACATACTGGAGAGTTCCACACAGTGAGAAGAACAAGAGCCAGATGAGAGAGATGTCGGGAACACTTCTATAACAAAGCCATTCCTGAGATAACTAGCTTGCTGTGATTGCAATGGCAGTGATTCTTCATGATGGTAGAGCTCTCATGACAAAACTGTCTCAAAGTTTCCACCTTCACATCCCTGTGGAGGATACATTTCACTATGAGTGTTTCTAACAACACAGTAGTGGGAGAGCGAGGTGTACAGCACAGAAAAAGAAAGCCTCTTGCTAGGAGTGGCACGTGGGGTATTGGTAGACATGATGACAAGGGTAATATGTAGTCAGAATATTATCGGACCTTAACTGGAAGTGGCTTGTTTTCTCTCTCTCTCTCTCTCTCTCTCTCTCTCTCTCTCTCTCTTTCTTTCCTTTTTCATTATCTACCTGATTTTATTCTTTATTACAAAGGGCTAAACCACCAAACTCATGATCAGAACTTTTTTTTTATTTTCTGAAAGGAAGCCCTTGTACGTTGTACAAACAATATCTACTGATGGAATAAATAAGTGAAAAGTTATACGGTTGTACAACACACCAAAAAAAAAAAAAAATGTAAGAGGAAAAAAAAAAAAAGTAACAGTGAAAAAAGGGCTTTATACCTCTAACCAGGTCCTCGGCAATAATTAACATTCCAAACCACGACGACACCATCTGAGGATGGGCAGTCGCCACTCTCTGAGAATCGCTTAAGAGCCTTCCTTCCGGGTTGTGGGTGCAAGAGCAGCACTTTGTGGAATGTGTAGCTGCCATCCCCCACCTTCAAGTTTTGGGGAATGTTTGCCCTGGAAGCCCTTTAGGCTGTGGGGCCTGATGTCCAGGGAAGGCATTTGCTTAGGATCCCCTGCCCCTGGCTCTGCCAGATGAAAGGTCTTAGATTCTGTGGTGGAGATGCGGGCTAGGGGTTCAGGGACGGGGTTCAGAGAGAGGACCATGGAGGGGAAGGAAGCACACTGGAATTTGCAGTCTGGCCTCTCCTTGTGGAAGGCTTTCCTGGTCAGCATGGAGTGCTGGGCTGCTATCTCTGTCTGGCAGGGGTGGGAGCATTCGAATGGTCCACCATTGATGTCCCATTCCTATGGAAGTGGCTTTCTTATTCTAAACAGCCAGGAGGAATGAGGTGACCACTGTAACTAAGACTCTTCTGGAATTTGTTTGGCAAGACCAATAAAGACGGGTGCTCTCAAGGTCTCCCAGCTCACACACAGTGAATAAACTACAATAATTACATCTTGGAAAATGAAGCATCTGTAGAATGAGAAAACAATGCCTAGAAGTTATTTAAAAAAATGATATTAGATGTTGGTAGGAGTAATTTTAATATTGTTGCTCATTAATTTTCTATGAACGTACTAAGTTCAACTTTGTGAGAAAACAACGGCTTTTATTTAGCTTTGGGAAGGAGCAGGCTTAAAGAGATCTGATGATGTGTTTATACAATGACAAAGAGAGAACGGGTATGGTCTGTGGGCGTGGTGAGGTATGGGAGAAGGGGATGTCTCAGAGGGCCCATGCCGAGGCATCCCTTTCCCCCCTCCCCCAGGGACCAGCCTCAGGATGGTATAGTATAGAATAGAGTTTATTCGGGGCATGGGGAGGGGAGTTAAGAGGGTGGTCGAGGCAGAGAAAGGCAGAGAGGGAGAGAGGAGAGAAGTAGAGGCCGGCCATGACCACGTGGAGAGAGGGGGAAGGGGGGGAGGGAAGAGCCCAAGAGGGTAAGAGAGAAGCAAGAGAGAAGGGGGGGAAGGGTCAAGCAGCCCCTTTTGTAGTGGGTCAGGCCTACCTGGCTGTTGCCAGGTAACTGTGGGGTGGAGTTTAGACAGAATGCTAACGTCTGAAGAGATGACAGTCTAGGTCTCAGCAGTTCCTTGTAGATTTTGCAATGAGCCTGGGGGAGCAAAATAGAATTAGAGAAGCTGAGGCCCCGGTGGAAAGCACGAGGTGAGGGAGAGGAGCCGGAGGGGCTGACTGAGCTCCGGAAGCTATGTCTCTAGCTTAAAAGGCAGTAGCGGTCTGTGGCTGTTCTAATTACCCCTGTAGGTAAACTCCCCGCTATGGTTCCGGAAAGTAAGCATGATTTGGGGCAGGTAACTTTCAAGATGAAAACAGGAGCTTCAGATGTCATTTCAGCAGAGGAGAGCAGGCCTTAGGAAAAGACCAGGACAAGCCAAACCGCAGAGTAATTGCCAAGGTCTGGATGTCTGGAAAAGAACAGTCCTAGGGTCCTGGTAGAAATAAAGCCAAATAAGAGGTAGACGGAAGACACATTCAACAGAAGATCCCTGTGACTCACTAGCTATTTGAAGAACAAAGAAACAGCAGAAGTTCCTGAAGGACAGTAAGAGATTAAATGCTGGGCCATAAAACACAGAGAGATATACTCTAAAGACTATCTTTATCACTCTGAAAGTATGTCCCCCCAAATCAGAATTGATTAAAGAAAAAAGTAATCCAATAGAGGCTGAGAACATGTAAGAGCTTCATTCAAGATCAATATATATATATATACATATATAATTTTTATGATTCTTCTTTCATTTATTCATTCGACAGATAGCAGAGTTCAATTACAGTCCTTTGAAGCTTATCTAGTCAAGCTGGAGCCAGGTCAGAGACTCCTTGAAGAATGACTGATGAGGGAGAAATCAAAGCTATCTCCAGAAAGAACAAAGATAGAGAAAGACAACAACCACAGGGGGAGAGCAAGGAAAGACATGAGGGCATACAAATTAAAGAAAAAAGTACAGGAAGGTTAAGAGGTGGGCCGCTCGTTTCCTTAATAACGAAGAGAAGGAGGCGGGCGTTCTTCGCTTATTTTAAATTTGTAGAACATTTTCCCAGCAACGCCAGTGTGACTTATAGGCACATTCTATGCGTCTTGTAATTTCCTATACACCACCGCGACAAACCAGTTCAGCCAAGCCGCACACGTAAGTATAGAATGCTTATAAGCACTCCTGGTAGCGTGTTTCCATGAAATAACCAGTGATTTCATTAGAGCACAGAATAACGAAGAGCTCTTACAGTGACTTGTTGCACCAGACCAAGGAGAGCTTTCCTCAAGAGAACTGAGATGCAACGGAATCTTATCTTGACGTCGACAATGTCTCTGCCAGGATGTTGAAACAGCTTTTCCTGTCACTAAAAGGACAAACTGTAATCCATCTGCCATGTATAATTTGACAGGCTGCATTGCTTTAACAGTAGGAGGGAAAGAAAGGCATGCCTTGCGAAGTTTCCCCTGCAGGAGGAGGCTTTCAGCAGTTACCAATTACTAACCAGGCCAAATATCTCGGCGGACACATCTGCTCAGGGGTTATGCACAAAACCCTGGCATACAGAAGACTGAGGTGTGCCTTACAATTGTGTTGGCCTGAACGTACCAACTGTTACAGGAGCCAATCATTTAGAGTCAAGTGTGCGTTTTTGGCTGCCTCTGGAGGCATTGCTTAAATGTGCCCAAGACCTGACTCTGTACCCAAACCTCCTGAGATGATAATCTCCCTAAAGTTCAAGGTGGAAAAATCTTCTGTGCAGTGAGTCTGTGCCCAGTAATGAGCCAAATTCCTTAGCTCATTTTTCCTGATAGTACGTGAATGAAAAATCATAGGACTGCATAGATTTGTGTTTCCTCCTGATAAGAACTGTTTTCCCAGGACCCACGTCAGCTCATTACACACTCACCAAACCTAAAACTCTTTCCTGGCACAGGCTCAGAATATAAAAATCTGTTCTTTCCAGAAACTTCCTTGGCTTATCATGAGTAGAGGTTCTCAGGTAATGGCAATTTTAAGGGGTCAAAAGGAAAATAGATTTCCTTTAGTACAACCAAGTTACCTTCCAAAATCTCAAGAATGTTGGATGAGATTAAAAACGGACAGCAAGCTGAATAGAGACATAACAGCTTTCTTCATGGGAAAAGAACAAGCTGAGATTTTCCATGGCATCAGTGAAATCAATTCGGAACCAGAACCACCCGTAAGACGCCTTTCCCGCCATCCAAAAGAACTAGTTTTGGGATGAAGAGAAAGTGCCCCAAATGTCAAGTAAGATCTTAGATCTGATCTTGGGACAGGAAAAGAACATGAGTGGGGAAAATGGATGAAATATGGGTAAGTTCTCTAGTCCATTTACTAGGAATGCATCCATGTTCATTTCTTGTTTCGGGAATTCTTTGATTAAACAGGGTGATAATGTTAGGGAAGATGGCTGAAGGGCAGCTGAGATCTTTCTGGATCATCTTTGCTATTCTTTTGCAGATTTAAGATTATTTCAACGTGAAAAGCTTCTTTTTTAAAAAGGCCAAATCAATGAGGTGTGTGTTAAGTACTTGTTTTCACTAGGATGATGATAGCTCTTATTCCGAGGGGTGGAACTGAAGGACTTTGATTGAGTCACAGCATTCCCACATAGAACTGCTTTGAGAGAGATATCAAAGTTGACTTAGTTCATTTCATAAGAGAACCAATACAAGACCTGTGGTGGGACTCTGCTCCACAATACTTAGACAAACAGCTGTGAAAAATCTAGAACATTTGCCATTTGACCAGCATGGGGCACCACCTGAGTATGTTGCTATTAAAATTGGCAGCCAGGTTTTAACCAACCTAAAATGCAAGTAAAAGATACAGTCTGGAAAGATGGAAAAGATGCACAAGCTACACACACACACACACACACACACACACACACTGCACAAGAGAACTTCATGAGTTTTTAATATTTTTAATTGTAGAAAATTATGGGAAAGAGAGACTTGAAGCTGCCTCATCAGTGGTTTTGATTTTTAACAAAACATAAAATGTTTTTCGTGTTCCTAAACACGGGTCTTCCTGTAGGAACAGGACCCGACAGCAGAATCGCACAGCTCAGGCTGCCAAATGCAGAAGCAAGTTATTCCCAACTTTTGTCACCAGTGAATACTTGTGATCTACCCCTCCCCTTCATCAAATTTAACATTTTGCCGAGCCCTAGCAGACAAACCCAGCTCACCACTGAAGCTTCAGTTGATTTCAGCTCATTTTACATCTACCCCAGGGCAGTAACTTAATATCTATTATGAGTTTCATGACAACCCTGGAGTTTTCATTTGGACAGAGTGTTTCCTTGAGAATTCTAGAATGATACCAGCCTCCTAAGAGATTCTGTAGAGATGGATTGGTTCTCCTTTAAAAGCACATGTCAATCTTGTATGGACTGTGATTATGTGTTGTTTGAGGTCATTGACTGATTCCCCAACATTGCTGTATCCACACAGCTCTTAATGATGTGTTTTCTCAACAGTAGGTAATTAACAAATGCTGACTGGCTTACTACCTGACAACATGAATAAACAAATAAGTGATTGTGGATAGAGTTAAATAAATTATCCCATGTAAGTCATTGTCAGCAATGCTTGGGATTCCCCCCCCCCCCCCCCCAAGAAACAAACACTAGGACTTTTCTTTCTTGGTTTTTTCCCTTTTTTTTTTTCTCTTTTTGTCCTTCCATTAAAGAAATGGCTCACACTGTTTCAAAGTAGAGGGAAAAGTCAAAAATTTGGCCAGCTCAAGCCCCATGTTAACCTTAGCAAAATACAGTTTTGGTGTAAGCCAAAGAAATCCTTGAACAAGACAGTCCTTTAGTCTGTAGAAATAAACTCCTTCAAGTAAGCACCTGGTTTGAGGTCTCTTCCTAGCATTCTTGTTTGACTTCCTGTTCTCCAATTTCTCCTTCCTATGAGCCTTTGTTTCAAGGATCACTGCTTTGCGATCTGACCTTTGTCATGGTGCTGTGCCATGGACTCTAGTCATGCGCATGATCCAATGTCTGCAGCTGAGGTCTTCTGCTTTTGTTCAGTTTTGCTGAAGAGGGGTAATGGTTCAGTGGTTAGTGCATTTAGTAAATTAATGTCCATTCTGATACATCAGTGTCTGTTCTGCTTGCCATTTTGGAAACATGTTCCCTGTGTTCTTGTCCACTTCTAGTTCTTTCCTCTTTCCAGGAATCTCTTCCTGCAGCCCCGGTGAATATTGGTGAAGGTTTGTCTCACTCCCCTACATCTGAAGGAGAACCCTGCTTTGTTTACTACCAAATATCCCTTGTCTTCACACACAGGGGACTCAAGTAGCATTAAACAAATAATAGTCATACAACTCATGCAATACTGCATTTTCTTATTTCATAGGGTATACCACCTTAGTAAGTTATCAAAATCAGTGAAATCAGCTTTTTTGATCATGTTAGAACACAGATGGAGACATACAGCTATAAGACTCAGGGTACGTTCTTGCTTCTCAACTATTGCAATGTTTATCAGAAGTTACACATAGTTTGTCATTAGGTTGTCTGATTAAGTTAATGTTCTTTTTTTGGGGGGGTGATGGTCAGTTTTAATTGTCAATTTAACACAATGTGGATTAGCTGTGAAGAGAGATTCTCATGTAGCGACTTTCTGGATCAGGTTGACCTTGTGGGCATGTCTGTGGGGACTGTCTTGACTGCCTTCACAATGTGGGAAGATCCACATTGTAAGTGGGTGGTGCCATTCTGGTTTGGGGGCCTAGTCTGTATAAGAGCAGGGAAGGTTGGTAGAGTACAACCTTGATGAATGCATGCATCTTCCTCTTCTCCCAGTGGTGGACGAGATGTGACCAGCTTCATCAAGTTCCTATTGCTTTGACTTCCCCACATGATGGACTGTATGTAATCTGGGATTGTGAGCTAAAATACAGTCAATCTCCTCTAAGGCGCTTTTTGTCAGTTCCTCCTACCACAGAAACAGAAACGAGGCTAACACAGCATTATCTCCCTCTCAACCCGCTAGTAATCATCTTCTTCAAGTTCAGGGACCACATAACTTAGTCATCATTATGTTGCATGAAAAAGCAAGAGCGATCCCATCAGTACTGTAGCTGAGTGGCAGGATTTTCTCCGTCATGATCACACTGAGAGCAGAGTTGTATAGATTGGTGGGGACAGGCTCTCCTTAGACATAGAGCTCTAAATATATTCCTGTGACTTTAGTCTCCTATTGAAAACTTGTATAAAAGCGAACTGTGAAAAATAAAACAAACCCAGATCTGAGTCAATAAGAAGGAAATCTTCACTTGTGTTAGGAACCATGTCTGTGCTGGCATCTCTTTCACACGTATTCTCAGTTTCTTTGGAGTTTAATTAACTAGCTTTAGGGTAGAAAACAAGAGATCCATCAGATAGAGTTTTACAAATGTTGCTATGGAAATTTAGTGGTTGACTGGAATATGAAGAACATGCAAAACACCCAGGACTATGCTTTGGAGAAAACACATTAAAAATTTAGTTTTGCAATAAAACCTTCTAATTCAGAATGAATATAAAATCATCAAGACATTAAAAAGCATCCCCACAGAGATTTTAAGATAATAAAATTGCTTAATTCCAAACTAGTAGATATGATATAAATGTGCACATAAAGATTTCCTTTTCTGTAAGAAAAACATACAGAAGATCAGCCCAGTCATAAACCTTTGGTGAGTCAACACTGGACTTTTGTGGGAGTTCTGGAGTTCTCTTTCTTAGAGCAATGACTCAACTAATTGCTCAAGGGATACACATAGTGCAATATTTTTATGTTCAAAGTTTGTTCTTTCACAGTGGTCATTAAAGAGAAAACTGGCTTTTGGAAACATGGACTCATAGAGCTATGTTTAAAAGTCAGAAACTGCTACTGTAATTTGTTTTTGTCCTTATTTTCAAATGAAAATAAACTGAATTTGTTTTCTTTAAATGTAAGATGGAGAACAAAAAGCCATATTTGAAAATCGTCAGAAGACTTCAGAAAGCTCATTTTAAATTTGGAATTAATATAAAGTTTTTAAAATCTTAGTGTGTCACTCTCTCTCTCTCTCTAAGGTGCAGGAACAATCTCAGAAGAGGGGACAAAAAGATTTTAAGAACCAGATGTTGGGAGGAACAAGGGGAAGCAATGTCTTCTAGACATGACTGAACCAATGTGCTCACGGAACTCATGGGAGCTGTGTCTGCGTAAGACTTGCACAAACTCAAGCCAGTCAGTGTGGAGGGCAGATCTCAGGGTGTCTACTCATTGCTGGAGAGCTGTTGACAGTTGGTGGCTGCTGGAAGAGAGAGACATGCTTATCTCTCAGGATGTGGCCTCTGGTAGGTCTATCATGCTCTTAGTGGACAGCCCTACCCCTGCAAGGGTATGAGTAGCTCAAATTAGAATTAGTAGGTTATGAGAGAGAGAGAGAGAGAGACAGAGAGAGAGACAGAGAGAGCATAAAGTTGGGGGAGGGGTTGAATTTGTATAAAATTCTCAAAGAATTAACAAATTCTTTAATAAAATACCATAAAGAACTAGCAATACTTAGGGGGCAGAATAAATTGTGAGGTATTAAGAAGCCTCATGATCATTAACTACAAGATAAAATACCCCAATTGACTCATTCCTCTTCCTAGTGTATTTTTAAAGAAAAAGTATTTTTAAAGAAAAATGTTAATTTTTATATTGATTGCTTATAACAATTCAGTTTTCTTTCACAACTGTATGGTTAATAGTGATAATTTCTCAAAGAATAATCTTCGTGCCTGTGTGTGATATGTGTATATGTGTGTGTCCACGTGTGAGTACAGACATATGCTTTCCATGCCATGCATGTGGAAATCATAAGACAACCTGAGATTCTAGTCCCCATCTTTTTGCCTCCTTGAAGATAGAGTCTGTTGGTGATTGCTGTGATTATAAGCTAGCTGGCCCATAAGCTTCCAGCTATTCTCTCTATTTCTACCTCATCTCACTGTGGTAGCCCTGGAATTTACTTCCACATTCAACTTTACATTGACTCTGGGCATCTGAACCCAGGTCCTTATGCTTGCAAGGCTACTAATTTATCTACGGGGCCATCTTTGTAATGATGATTTTTTGTAAGTTTTACACTTAGCTATAAAATCACCATCTTAAACACATAAAACTTAAAATTTAAAAATATACTCTTGAGACAATGAAGACATCAACAAATATGTTAGAAATAGTATAATAAGAAATTTCATTAATATTATAAGTGCTATTGGGGACATAGGAAACAAGAAACATTTTAGCTATTAACAATTTAGAAAAACTATGAACTGTTGATTGAATATTACACAAAGTATGCTCCAGATTAGTTGGGGAAATGAGCAATGTTTGTGCATGACTTGAGAGTTGGGAAGGTATGTCCTTATTTAAGAATACAGTTGAGTGAGGCACACCAAAGTCTGCAGAGGTAGCTCAGAATTCAAGAGTACACAGTGTGAAAATGTACTCAGAGAATGAGGAATACAGGGACTGAGGGATCGACAGAGCATGGGCTGGGTGATGAATCAATGAACTTGATGTGAAATAGGTAATAGATGGGTGGACTTCACTGGCCAGAGGGGTGTTGACAACTGTGACCATGGGCACATCATTGAGCTCACAGGTACCCATAATAATGGACCGAAAGGTTATGTGGTTCTCATGGATCTATGGAAGCATTATCTTGAGAAGCATCAGATAGTTCTGCCAACCCATCTACCACCTTCTCCCCTGTGAACAGATTTCTAAGTACCTCCCCACCCCCTTTCTTCAATGGCTCATTATCATCTCTAAATTCATTCCTTTCCTACTCTGCCTTCCACAGTCTCACTAAATACTAGAGGTTAATTATCCCACCAACACGAAATTAGTCTTACTCATTCCTCACAGCAATTCAATGATGAATCTCTTTCTCTTTCCCCATTTGACACACTGAGAACTGTGTGGTGACTTGCTTCTAGAATCATTGTCTGCAAATGAATTTGTGCCAGCCATGTTTCATATGTTATAAAAATGAAAGAACAAATCAAAATAAAAACCAACTGTGATCTTGCCACTCAGAAACAGCTATTGTTGACAATTGCTATGGAAACATGGTATATACTTATGTTATATATAACACATTGAATTCAATTTGAATTGAAATTTAATTGTATATGTCATGTATGTGTGGATTGTTTGTCCTAAATTGCGTTTGAACTTTCTTGTCACAGTCTAACATTTTGCTGCATTTCCTCCATTATTGAAATCATTAAGATTCTTTATTACCATTTTAGAATGAACTGTTATTTGCTGCCCTTACTCACTTTCCAGGACTCCCTACACTATCTAGGTAAGCTAACATAAACCGCCAAATTCTTCTCCAGGCCACGTCAGCAGGATCTTTGCTGTTAATATTCTTGCCTTGTTCCTGTGAACATATTTTAAAACACGTGATTAATTATCTTGGAATTTCAAGGGACTCAATGGTTTGTAGTTTAAGAAAGGAAAATACCAAAGAAAAAAGATATAAGTTCTTAACACATTAAATGCCTAAGGAGAAATGCAAAGTGGGCTTCAGGAAGGTAATTGAAAGTTTTGGCAAATGCTTAATCAAAGATTGATGTCGTCCCTGCAGATCTAGGTTGTACGGTTTGTGCAAACCTCAGTTGGCTTTCCCTTATTTGGATAAATCTCCATGGAGTCTTGTGAACCCAGCCCTGCTTCTCAACCCCGTCATAAGCACTTGCCTTTCCTGCACACAATGACACTGAGAAGGAAGTCTGATATTTTCACTGCTTTTGATTCTCCAACTTCTCAGTTATCACAGGCATTGGAAGCTAATTTCTTCTTCTAAGGCCCTAATCATTCCACAGCCTGAACTGGACAGAATGAAATAATTTGTTCACTTAACAGAAAGTCTATACTCCTCAAACAAAATGAGTCAGCTGGCATGCTTTGAATTAGCAGGCTCTGCTGATGGCCAGCTCCTTTCTTTTCATCAGCCTGGTGGCAGTGGACTCTGGACAGAGAGATAAATGAGAGGTCAAGCTACCCTTCATTTTTCCAGAGGATTATTTTGCCCCCAGATAAGGCCCAAAGAAGGAAGCAATCGTCAAACTAGCCTGTACAAAAACAAGACAAAGGCCTATCCACAAAAGCCCATTCTCTCAACCCTTCCTTGGCCCCACTCCTTGTGGCCCTCCTGCTAGCTCACACAGTTGGTTTATTTGTTTGTTTGTATTTCCAGAGAAGAAAGAGCAAAAGGAAAAGAAAAAGCTACTACGTGGCTAAAATAATGGTGCCTCAGACAGCAATGCTTGTGCATTTTCTAACTTTTTATGCTTGATGTTCTTTCAGCAAACATTTACTTCATAACAGAAAAGGGCCAAGACAGCACAAAATACAATAAAATATAGTGTCAACTTTGTGTGGTGATAAGCCTGATAGTCTCACTGTGAGATCAGTTTCCTTTCTAATTTTGGGGAAAAAAAACAACTTCCAAACACTTCTAGGAATCTTGTGGTATGTTGAGCTAAAACCCAGAATTGTGTCCCTAATGTGTAACAAAACAAGAACAACCAACAACAACAAAAAACAATTGTATGAAATTGTGAATGAATTTGTAACGGAACTTCCTGTCATGGGTTTAATTCAAATCAGTCCTCGTCCTTCTTAGTGTTTGAGGTCACTGAAATGTTCTAGTTCTTCAATTATTATTTATTATTTTTAAGACTTTGTTTTAGTTATGTGTGTGTATTTGTGGATATGTGCATCATGAGCGAAGGAGTTACGGAGACCAGAAGAGGATGTCAGATCTCTGGATATGGAGTTCCAGGTGATGTGAGCTGCCCGGTACCGGTGCTGGGAACTGAATCCAGGGCCTCTGAAAGAGCTGCAAGGATCCTCAGTCACAGAACGAGCTCTCCAGCACTCATTTCTTCAATCATTTAAAAAATATAGGCTGAAGCAACCCAAGGATAGAATGACTTCTTGGAGATTTAGCTCTCCTTGAAGATGCTAAATGAAGCTGAATAATTACCACTTTAAAGAGAACACATCAATCAACGCATTGTCCTCAAGAATTACTTGAAACAGAATGCATAAGCAGCATATATGATTCAGAATAAAGCAAGCATATACAAGGAAGAAGAGATGTGAAACTGATAGTGATTTATGTTTTATGTATATTACCAACACTATGTATGTATGTATGTATATATATATATATGTGCTGCAAATTGAAACGTGCAATTCATTGTATTTCTTTGTGTATATGTGAGTGTGTATATGTATATTTGTGTGTAAATGCCAGTCTATATGTGGAGGCCACTGGTGGTTATCAAGTGTTTTCCTAGCCCACTCCCTACTTGTTATGAGGCAGAATTCCTCCCTGAGTTGAAAGCTTTCTCATTAGGATCTTCCTAAATCTGCCTCCAAGCACTAGGGTTATAGGTACGTGCTGCCATGCCTGGTTTGTAACATAGCTTTTGCCTTATTTGTATTGAGTTAATTGAATATTTCTCTAGAAGAAAAGGAAAAAAATGCTGTACATCTGCCTATGAATACATCCACACCAGAGAATCATGTAAATAGAGGCTTATAGTATTTTTAAGGAGAAGCCTGAAATATATTTTAATTTTCTAAGGTATATTGTGTTTGTTGTATTTTTTGAACTTGAATGGATATGCTAATTGTCTAGTGATGAACTTTACAAAAATAATCATTTTGTCAGTAAGCCATAGTTTATAGGCTTCTGTTATATGTCAATGCATAATAATATTAAAATAGCTGCACAGTGAGACACAATATAGTCATGAATGCAAATCATCAGCAAACCACATGTAGCAAAAAGGAGTGAATCTCAGAAGCTGCTGAATAAAAAGTCAGTGAGCCTGGTGTGAAGGTATGAGCCTTTAATCCTAGCATGAGAAAGGGAAAGGCAGGTGGATCCCATGCTTTCAAAACCAAATTGGTCTACAAAGGGACATTGCAGGCTAGCCAGGGTCACATAGTGGGAGCTTGTCTCAAAAAGCAACCAACCAAAAAAAGTTAGAGGAAAGATAACATACATAATATATACATATACACACACACACACATGTGTATATATGCATGTATATATACATATATATGCTTATACTCTATGTAGTGTGTTGATGGGTCCAACAGAGTCACAGTGTTAGCAGTCAGGACAGCAGTTTCCCTGGGGGATGGGAGGATTCTGCAGTATTGCTGGAGTTCTGCTCCTAACTTGAGTTCTGTCACACAGATGTGTTCAGTTTGTAAAGGTCCCATGAGTTACATAAAGGTCCCATGAGCACATTTAAAATATGTACATGCTAAAGTTCAGTTAAAAATGCTGTGTTGTACACTGTGGAGAATGCACATTTCACAAATGCAAACTCCCCCTTTGGAAGCTTGTGTACAGAGCTACAACTGGAAGCAGGGGTCCTGGGAAGGTCATTTCTCAGTTAATAAAGCCACCCCCCTTTTTGGCAGATGCAAAACTATTTTGAATGTCGTCTAATTATACTTAAAGTGTAGCGGCCTGCTAACATAATAACATAACTGGCTATATTTCAATGCTTTAGTCTTCTCTGAGACAACTCTAACTGGTATCTTGGGATACATAGGCATGTGATCAAACTCATTTGATGGAAACTCTTTGGCCTCACAGACTTTTCATACAATTTTAACGAGAAATGGCTCATTTTCTGGCATTTTAGGAGTGATTCTGCTTATAATCTGACTAGGCCTTTAAGAGAGAAAAGCCTCACACTATTGGTGGTGATCTTAGTTCACCAGTAATATGGTAGAGGTATGTGGATGACTTATAAGCACTTACTTTGTGTCTGGAATTTGACTGGATCCCAGTCACTGTCTTATGTCTGGGCTACTTCATTGATTTTTTTTTTTTAAACTTTATTTACTAAATGTGTATAAGCTCATGTGTGTATGTGTATGGGCAGGTTCATGGCATATGTGGAGGTGAGAGAACAACTCGGGCCTTCTCGACTCACACATGTGGGTCTGTAGATTGTCACACTTGGTGGCAAGTACCTTTACTGGCTGAGAAATTTCACTGGTCCTGCTTTTTTTCTTTATTTTTAAAATTACTGATCACTTTAACTCCGCTGTTCCACTTTCTCCAAAGACTAGACATGGTATCACTACCATATAAAGGGTTGGCAACGTCCTCATTTTCTATCAGATGAAGCTCTATCATTATGCGTCTTCTGTAGCCACTAATATGTCTCCCACATGTTTCCATAATGTTCATGCTTCAGTATGGATCTACAGGAGGTTTGTGTGCTAAGCAAGCCACCATTTGCTGCTTTTTGGTCCAGTGATGAATTCCTTCTGAAGCTCTAATCCCCCCTCTAGGGCCAGCCCTGACAGTAGCTCCTTCCTCAACTGTCGCAGTGCATGTCACATTCCCTGTGTTTTAAGCTAGTGCTGCATAGGCTAAGATGCGTACATATGTTCCAATGAAACTGTTGAGCTCTTTTAAATAATATTCATTTCTCTTTGCAACTTAAACCCTAGCTTTCTACATAGTAAGTTCTCAAGAGATACCAATTTAATGAATTCAAAATTAGCAAGTCAATGAAAATAATTTCAAATAGTGGAACTATTAACCCTTTGTACATTGCAATACTATATCAGTAGATACTTAATCTAAACAATGCTATAACTAGTTATTGATAATTATTCAGAGCAAGTCAAAGATTGCTGTATTCTTTTATATTTAATATTTTATATTAGATTGGTCTGAGGGTGTCCCTATAAACCACCAAATTTGTTTCAAGTCTCTGTATTCAGATTTCTTTTAATTTGGTAAACTGACATTTATTGATTTCTACAAGGCTCCTACTTACAAAATATAAATGGATCATTTCAATCCATATTTTACTGCTGTAAAGTAAAAAAGAGGAGTCAGTCAGTGACAGCCTTGCCTGCTAGGAGTCAACTGTTAACAAAAGAAGCCCTGAGGGGAAAAATAAGATTTAGTATGGCAGCCTGCAGGAAAGAGGGCTTTCAGAACTATTCCTGAGGAATACTACTGAGCCATTCAGTCTGTTCAGTACAGGCAATAGAAGGAGACTGCTCCCTCCCTCTCTCCCTCCCTCCCTCCCTCCCTCCCTCCCTCCCTCCCTCCCTCCCTCCTTTCTTCTCCTCTCTCCCCTTTGCTCCTTAATCTGCAAGTTGTCTAGCTTTGAGCATTTTGCCAGAACACGGTGGCCTAGAACACAGCAGCTCTCTAAACCAACGTGAGATCTGTTTCTCAGGGACAGACTTTTAGATGAGTGTGTACCTGAAGTAGAGCCAGTGGGACCACATCGTAGTGGATGGCCTCAAATCCGAAGTGCACATGAAAGAGAGAGATCACACTCTGATCTGGGAGGCAACAGTAGGGAAGGTGTCAGACTTGCTCTTTCATGACAACTCAGAATGCACATGGGGGTCATAAGAACCACACCAATTCTTTCTGGGGTATCTAAGGACAACACTCTCATGCTTGGTGATACTGTTAGACTGGATTCTTTCCAGATTGGGTTATTACTATGGAAAAAAATAATAAGCCACACAGAGTGGTGTGATTTGATTTCATGTGTTTGCTAATTTTGGTCAATAAATTATTGAATTTGGGGATAAAACTTCTGAAACGAGCTAATATGAAGATAATTGACATTTCTACTGTTTGGAGACTGGTACAGGGAAAGGAGCAGAACTGCAGCCACCAGGTGTATGTCACCCTGGTAACTGAAGAGAGGCAACGTTTCCTGAAATGAAACTGGTTGCATGAAGGTTTGAAGAATGTATGTTTTGTGATAGACTCGATGGGATGGTGACAAGGGAATCACTGTTGTGATGAGGTCTAGGTCTCACATCTGAGGAAGCAAGTCAGTGAGGGCCCTGTTTCCTCTTTGCTGTTGATTTTAAGATTTATTTCTGAGACTGTAATATAATTTCTATCTCCAAACATTCCTGTATATTTCTTCATGTTCCCTGTCAAATTCTTGGTCTTTTTCTCCATTAATAGTTCACTAACATATGTATAACCTCATACGTATATGTTCCTTAGTCTAACCAGCTCAGTTTATATAATGTTAATTGTATGCATGATTTTACGGCTGACTGATTGGTATGCCCTTTCCTGGGAAGCCTATATCTCTCACTCTTAGCAATCCTTAGTTAGCTATAGTTTTTTTGTGTAGAGTTGAGGTCCCTTGGGCTTTCCTCATGCACTCTGGCATGCCCACTAGTGTTGTCCTTGCTTTGTTAGCTTCTGCTTAGGCAGTCATGTTGGTGAGACTATATGAATCATAGCTTCTGATATTACTAGGAGGCACAATCTCACAGCAAACTTCCTGTACCTCTGGCTCTTACAATCTTATACCCCACCCACCCACGCCCTTCAATATTCCCTGAGTCTTAGATACAGGAGTTGTTTTGTAGATATATCAGTTGTAACTGGGCTCCACAACTCTCCATTTTGTTTGGTTGTGGATTTCTGTCATGGTCTCTGTCTGCTCCAAAGTTTCCTTGGTGAGCAATAAGGTAGAGATCAATTCTAAGCTCAATTGGAATTGCTAGGAGAAAAGGCAGATATAAACTAGGTATCTAAAGATACCCATCCACTGCCCAGGCAGTACATAGTCACTGATGGTTTTAGAGGGATGAGTAGAAGTGGTGGAATGATCCCCAAGCTCATACAGGTCGTAGAGTTCTCAAAGTAGCAAAATCAGCATCAGAACTAATCTACCAGTGAGGATAACGGAAGACTGAGACATGCCTCAGGAGATACACTGAGTTAACAATGATATTTGCACTGGATACCTGCACAGAAAGCAGTGACCAGCTGAGTATCTGTAATAACCAAGAATCTCTACTTGAGAGGGGATGCTAGTGAAAGTAGCAATCTGCCTTTTTGGCACTCTCTCTGCCATATTCTAGAGTAACCAGCCTGACCTGTACCAGCCACTGGCTCCTTCCCTGTGATGGAGGCACTGTCTCCTTCCCTGTGATGGGGGCAAGCACTGAGCTGTACAGCTAATTTTCTGTGGGTCTTTTTTGTTAGGTTGTTTGTTGTGGTTGTGTTTTGGTTTCTTGTTTGTTTTTTATGTGTTTCCCAAAGGACAGGTTTCTTGCCTGTCTTAGCTGTCTCAGAGAACCTGGAAACTTCTAAATGGAAACTACTGAAACCAAAACCAGGTCTCAGTATGTTGGAACTACATGAACTCTGTCTCTTTGTAGGTGAATACCTTGAAGATTGAGAAGATGCACATAAGGTGAGTTGTTTAGACAATTAAGACTGTTAAAATCAATTAAGTTAAAAAAATTAAGACTGTTAAAAGACCCTAAGAAGATGTACAGCCAGATGAGCTGGTGCGCTGGCAACAACAGGCATTCTTTCGTGGAAACCAGCCTGAAAGCCTGAGAGAAGCAGTTGTTTTGGCAAAAGTACAAATCTCAACCAAAGATTATATGGCACACAGAGACATGGGGGATCATGACATATCCAGCAGATCTAAACAAATAAATAAAAGGCCCAGATATTGTCTCTAAAGAAATAGAGTCCTTTTAATTATGATGGAATGAAACTAGAAATCAATAGCAGAAAATAAGGGCTATTAAAAATCCACAAAATATATCAGTTCACCAGACACTTAACTGATGGCTCAAAGGAGAAACCAATTAAAACTTAAAAGATAACTGGAGGCAAAGGAAAGTAAACCACAACATAATGAAACTGAACAGCACAGCAAACATGGCATCCATGGAGAAATCCAGAGCTACTTATGAGTGCTTATTTTTAAAAGGGAGAGATCTCAAAATCAACCTGACTCTATATCCCAAGTAACTAGAAAAGACAGGACAAGCTCAAAGTTAGCAAAGGAATGGAATTACACAGTTTAAAGCAGAGACGAGTATACTGTAGAATTGAAAGTAATAGAGAAAGAAAAAGTCAGTACAATTGAGTCAGTTCTTTTGGTAAACTCTTCCTATATTATCTAAGAAAAAAGAAAGAAAGAAAGAAAGAAAGAAAGAAAGAAAGAAAGAAAGAAAATCCCAGAAATGAGCAAAGTGTCATCACAACTATAGTATAGAAATAAAGTCCCTCACAGGGAAAAGGGTGGTACCAGATACTTTAGTTACACTTAAAAAGAATCAACAACACATTTACTTAAAATATTTTAGATGTTATGTCTTAAAGCATACTGTGATTGCCAGAACTCAGGAGATAAAGGCAAAAGGGTCAAGAAGTAAAGTTTATCGTTAGCTACATAGCAGGTTTGAGGCCAGCCTGGGCTATATGAGAACCTGCCATAAAAAACAAAACAAAAACCAAAAATTCAAAAAGCATTTAGTGAGTCATAGAAAAGCCTCAGTTGATAAAGATGCTGCTGCTGAGCCAGATCTGAAACCTACGTGGTAGGTAGAGACAGCTGGCTCCTACACGTTTTCTCTGACCTTTACACATACATCGTGATACACATACACCTTGTCACACACACAAAAGAGAAACACCAACTAAATATAAAAAAAAAAATTCAGAAAACTTACGAGTAGTGATCATGCTCAAACACCCTATGAGACTCTGTTACAAAATCTAAATAAAGATAATATAAGAAATAAAATCACATTAAATAAATTAATTAATTAAAATATAAAATTAAATGTCTTTTATGAAAATTAAGCTAAACATTTTCCACCAATATAGTAACAATCTGAATTTAATAGCACATGCAAAGGCCTGTGTACTACTGCACAATAAGTCTAATTTCTAGAGTACAGGGATGACCAAATATTCCAAAATTAACTAATTAACTACATTACATGAACACACATGAAAGAAAAACAGAAATGATATAAGTATCTCAGTTTATTCATAAAATTGGAAAGATCCAACACTTTTAATGATTAGGAAAAGCATCTCTAGAAGCAGAAGGGAGTTTCTTTAGCACAATGAAGTCTTAGCAAGAACACTTTGGAGAAAAGAAAAGGAGATTCCCAACAGGGCCACTGAAACAGTCAGGGTGACTGCAAAGCTTCACTTCTCAAACTCTTCAAAACACTAAACATATAGAAAAAAAGGAAAGAACATTGAAAGCTGTAAGGGAAAAGGACCAATTAACATATAAAAGTAGAGCAATTAGAGTAAAATCATACTTCTCAATAGAGACTCTAGAAGCCAGAAGGGACTGGAGAGATGTACTTCAGCCTCTAAGAGACCACAGATGCTAACCAAGACTACTATATCCAGAAAAACTTTTAATCACAATAGATTGAGAAAATAAGACATTACATGATAAAACCAAATTTAAGCAATATCTATTTAGAAATCCAGCCCTACAAAGGGCACTAGAAGGAAAACTTTAACCTAAAGAAAGTAAGTACACCCAAGAAAACAGAAAGAATAAATATTCCCAGAGCAGCAAATCAAAAGAAGGGACACACACACACACACACACACACACACACACACACCATAGAACCACCACCAACAAAACAAGAAGTGGTAGCACATGCCTTTAATCCCAGCACTTGGGAGGCAGAGGCAGGAGGATTTCTGAGTTTGAGGCCAGTCTGGTCTACAGAGTGAGTTCCTGGACAGTTAGAGCTACACAGAGAAACCCTGTCTCAAAAAACAAAAACAAACAAACAAAATTAACAAACATACTGCTCAAAGGCAATGGCCCCATTCCATAGTAAAGTAGCACAGGATCCATCCTTCTGCTGCATCCAAAAAATATGATTAACATCAAGGATAGACATCACCTAAGAGTAACAGGATGAAAAGAGATATTCCAAACAAATAGATCTAAGAAGCAAAAAATATGGTGTAGCCATTTTATTATCTCACAAACTAGACTTCAAATCAAAACTAATCGTAAGAGATAGGGAAGGTTACTACATACTAATCAAAGGGAAAATCCACCAAGAGGACATTGCAGTTCTTAACATCTATGCACTAAACACAAAGGAACCAAAATTTGTAAAATAATTACCACCACAACTTAAATCACATATTGACCATCCCTCACTGAGAGTGCGAGACTTCAATACCCCACCCTCACCAATGGACAGGTCATCTAGACAAAAACTGAACAGAGAAATGTGGGTGCTAACAGATCATACAAACCAAATGAACCTAACAGACATTTACAAGACATTTCACACAAACCCAAAAGAACATACCTTCTTTTTAGCACCTCATGAAACTTTCTCCAAAAATGACCACATACTTGAACACAAAAAGAAGTTTCAATAGGTAGACAAAAATTCAAGCTCTGAATCCCATCTAACAACCAGATTAAAGCTGGATTTCAACAACTACAGAATCAACATAAAACTTACAATCTCATGGATACTGACTATCTCACTACTGAATGAAAAACCGGCCAAGATAGAAATCATAAAAGAAATTAAAGATGTTCTAGAATTCCATGAAATTGAATACACAGCACACCCAATTTATGGGACACAATGGAAGTGGTACTAAGAGGCATATTCATAGCACTAAGTGCCTACAATAAGGAAAAAACAGAACATTATTTCCTACGAGTAATGTAAAGGTGTGCCTGAAAGCTCTAGAACTAAAAGAAGTCACACCCAAGAGGAAATAATCAAACTCAGGGCTAAAAATGATAAAGTAGAAATAACAACAAAGAGTCAATGAAACAAAGAGTTAGTTCTCTGAGAAAAACAATATGATTGACAGACTCTAATCTGAATTAACTAAAAGTCAGAGAAAGAATATAAAATTATCAAAATTATAAATAAAAAAGGACATAACAACAGACTCTGAGGAAATCTAGAGAAGCGAAAGGACATCCTTTAAAAACCTATACTCCACTAAATTAGAAAATCTAAAAGAAATGGATATTTTTTTCAATACATACCATTTACCAAAGTTAAATCATCATTAGATAAGCATTTAAACAGACTTATAACCTCAAGTGAAATAAAAGCAGTTATTTTTTAAATTTAATTTTATTCTTTACATATATCACATCCTAACTGCTGTTTCCCTTACCTACACTTCTCCTAGTACTCTCAACCTCCCCTAGATCCACTCTTCCTCTGTTTTTCTTCAAAAAACAAAAATAAAACAAAACAAAGAGGAGACCTCCCAGGGATAACAACTAAACATATGGCACAACAAATTACAATAAAACTAGGCACAATCCTTCATATTGATTCTAGAAGAGGTGACCCAGTAGGAGGAAAAGGGTCCCATGCACAGGCAAAGGAGTGAGAAACATCCCTGCTCCCACTGGTAAGGGTTCCAAAGAACACTGAATTATGCAATCATAACATTTATTCAGGGAACCTAGCTCCGACCCATACGAGGTTGGTGGCTCCTGCTTCAGTCTCTATGAACTCCTCTGAGTTTAGTTGATTCCATGGGTCATGTTCTTGTGGTCCTCAACCCCTCTAGCTCCTAGAATCCTTCCTTCTCCTCCTCCTCCTCTTCCTCCTCCTCCTCCTCCTCCTCCTCCTCCTCCTCCTCCTCCTCCTCCTTCTTCTCTCTCTCTCTCTCTCTCTCTCTCTCTCTCTCTCTCTCTCTCTCT
>JADRCH010000109.1:5035552-5047215 GCA_019843965.1 Rhynchomys soricoides
TCTCTCTCTCTCTCTCTCTCTCTCTCTCTCTCTCTCTCTCTCTCTCTCTCTCTTGGTCTAGCCTAGTGTTTGGCTGTGGGTCTCTGTATCTGTTCCTATCAGTTGTTGGTTGAAGCCTCTCTGATGACAATTGGGCTAGGCACCTATCTATGAGTATAGCAGAAGATCACTAGGATCATTTCATTGACTTTTTATTTTTTATTTTTAGCGATCATATTTGATTCTATCTTGAATCCACAGGCAGGACAGTCTCTAATTTCTGTAGACCCATGGAGTGTCATGTGGTAGACTCCCTCTTATAGCATGGGTCTCAGGTTGGACCAGGCATTGGTTGGCCACTCTCACAAGTTCTGCACTAATATTACCTCAAGGCATCTAACAGGCAGGACACATTGTAGGTCAAAGGTTTTGTGGATGGATTGATATCACAGTTCCATTGCTATGAGCCTTGCTTGATTATAGAAGATGGCTAGTTCAGGCTCCATATCCTCTATTACTAGGAGACTTCACAAGGATCACTCTGGTAGATTCCAGAAAGTTTCCATTGAATTAGGAATGTCCCTCCCCAATTCCTGTCATCTTTCCCAGTACTCTCTCCCTCTATTCCTGGCTCTTGCATGAACCCTTCAGCTCACATCCTAATCCTCCCCAAGCCCACTTGCAAAATCCATTTTATTTCTCTTTTTCAGGGATATTCTTGTGTCCCCCTTGAGACCTCCTTGTTACTTAACCTCTCTGGGTCTGTGTATTATACCATGATTATCTTTTACTTAACAGCTAATGTCCACTTATAAAAGAGGACATACCATGTTTGTCTTCCTGGGTCTGGGCCACCTCACTCAGGAAGATTTTTAAAATTCCATTCATTTTCCAACAAATTTTATGAAGTTATTGTTTCCATCAACTGAGTAGGACTCCATTGTATAAATGTACAATATTTTCTTTCGGTTGTGGATCTTGGTTGTTTCTAGTCTCTGACTATTACGAACAAAGCCGCTATGGACATAGTTGAACAAGTGTCCTTGTAGTAACACAGAGGTTTTTTGGGTATATGCTCAAGAGTGGCATAGGTGGGTCTTGAGGTAGATCGATTCTCAATTTTCTCAGGAACCTCCATATTGATTTCCATACTAGCTGTATAAGTTTGCATTCTTATCTGCAATGGAGGAATATTCCCATTGCTCCACATCCTTGCCAGCATGAACTGCTACTTTTGTTTTTGATCTTAGCCATTCTGACAGGTATAAGATGGAATATCAAAGGAGTTTTGATTTGTATTTCCCTGGTGGCTAAGGATGTTGGACATTTTTAGGTGTTTCTCAGCCATTTGATATTTCTTTGTTGAGAATTCTCTTTTTAGACTTGTATCCCTTCTTAATTGGATTGCTTACTTTGTTGTCTAGTTTCTTGCATTCTTTAAATATTTTGGATATTAGCTCTCTATCAGATGTGAAGTTGATGAAAATCTTTTCTTATTCTGTAGGCTGCCATTTTGTCCTATCCTCTGCCTTGAAGATGCTTTTCAGTTTCATGACGTCCCATTTATTGATTATTGTTCTTAGTGTCTATGCTAGTAGTATTCTGTTCAGGAAATTGTTTCCTGTGCCAATGTTTAGCACATAATTCTATCAGCTTTTCAGAGAGTAAATGACAATGCTCCTCAAATTATTCCACAAAACTGAAACAAAAGTAATATTGCCCAATTTGCTTTATGAAGCTATAGTTCCCTTGATACCCAAACCACATAAAGACCAAAAAAAGAGAATTAGAGACCATTTTTCCTATGACCTGTGCCTTAGTGATGGTTTCCATTACTATGAAGAGATATCATGACTAAAGCAACTCTTATAATGGCAAACATTTTATTAGGGTTGGCCTATAGTTTCAGAGGTTTAGGTCATTACCATTATTCCAGGAAGCATGGCAACCTTCAGTCAGACATGGTGCTGCAGGAGCTGAGTCCTACATCTTGATCTGAAGGCACTCAGGAAAAGACTGAATTCCACACTGGGCAGAGCTTGAGCATAAGTAACCAAGTCTCACCTCACAGTAACATTTTCTCCAATAAAACCATACATACTCCAACAAGGTCAGGTCTCCTAATAATGCCACTTCCTATGGTCCAAGCATTCAAGCATGTGACTGCTTGTGTTGAAGAAGCTGAACCTATTCAAACTGCCACATACTACTCCCTGGCCCCCATAGGCTTATAGTTGTAACATAATGCAAAAATGCACTTAGTTCAACCTCCAAAGTCCTCATAGTTAATCCCCTATAAAATCAGAATCAAAAAACAAATCCCATACTTCCAATATCACAGGATATACGTTACCTTTCCAAAACATAGGGAAGGGAGCATAGTGAGGAAAAGGCAAGACAAAAAAGCAGCTGGGCAAACCCCAAACTCTGCAACTTCATGTCTGAAGACAAAGCGCTCCTCAGATCTCCACCTCCTTCAGCTTTGTTGACTATAAGATTCTTCTTTCTCATGGGCTGGTTCCACTCCCTGTTAACAGCTTTCCTTTGCCAAGGACCAGCCTTGGCTTGGAGAGGGGTCCTGAGGAAAGGGGTTTGGGAGCAGTGAAAGTACTACTAGAAGGTAATTGTGGGTACAAGCTGAGAGCTCTGTGCTCTGCTCGAGACAGCTCTCCAGAGATCTCTAGACAGCTCTGCTCTTGCAGACCAAAGTATAGTCTTTTATTTGTATATCAATTCAATATATTCTCCAGGTTCCCTTTTGATTATCCCATGAATCGGTAATTTATTACCGTAACCCCTTGATTCCTAGAAAAAGACAGCAAGTTCTATTTTTTTTTTAAAACATGGCAAATGAATTCAGAGATCTGCCTACCATTGTAAGCACAGACAATAAGCTAGCTGGATGGCATACCATCCTGAAGATTCCTACCATGCCTGGGTCAAAACTCACTCTGTCCCAGGCTGACATTGAAGTGAGGAATCTGTCTGCCTTTGTATCTTTCTGAAAATCTGACTTACTCTTGGAAACATCAGGAATTCAAAGCCCATACCTAAACATAGTAAAAGTGATATACAGCAAACCAGTAGTCAACATCAAACTAATGGAAAGAAACTTGAAACACTCACACTAAAATCAGGGACTAGACAAGGCTGCCCTCTCTCTATCTATTCAATATAGTACTTGAAGTTCTAGCTAAAGCAATCAGACAACAAAAGGAGGTCAAAGGGATACAAATCGGAAACAAAAAAGTAAAAATATCACTGTTTGCAGACAATATGGTGGTATACTTAAATGACCCCAAAAATTCCACCATAGAACTCCTACAGCTGATAAACAACTTCAGCAAAGTGGCTAGATATAAAATTAACTCAAGCAAATCAGTAGCCTTCCTGTACTCAAAGGACAAACAGGCTCAGAAAAAATTAGGGAAATGACACCCTTCACAAAAGTCACAAATAATATTACATAACTTGGTGTGACTCTAACCAAGCAAGTGAAAGATCTATATGACAAGAACTTCAAGTCTCTGAAGAAAGAAATCAAAGAAGACCTCAGAAGATGGAAAGATCTCCCATGCTCATGGATTGGCAGGATTAATACAGTTAAAATGGCCATCCTGTTGAAAGCAATCTACAGATTCAATGCAATCCCTATCAAAATCCCAACTCAATTCTTCATAGACTTAGAAAGAGCAATTCTCAAATTCATATGGAATAACAAAAAAACCCAGGATAGCAAAAACTATTCTCATCAATAAAAGGACTTCTGGGGGAATCAGCCTCCCCGACTTCAAGCTGTACTACAGAGCAGTAGTGATAAAAACTGCATGGTATTGGTACAGTGACAGGCAGGTAGATCAATAGAATAGAATTGAAGACCCAGAAATGAACCCACACACTTATGGTCACTTGATCTTTGACAAAGGAGCTAAAACAATACAGTGGAAAAAAAGACAGCATCTTCAACAAATGGTTCTGGTTCAACTGGCTGTCTACAAGTAGAAGATTGTGAATTGATCCATTCCTATCTCTCTGTGCAAAGCTCAAGTCCAAGTGGATCAAGGACCTCCACATAAAACCAGAATCACTGAATCTAATAGAAGAGAAAGTGGGGAAAAGTCTAGAACACATGGACACAGGGGAAAAGTTCCTGAACAGAACACCAATGGCTTGTGTTCTAAGATCAAGAATCGACAGATGGGATCTCATAAAATTACAAAGCTTCTGTAAAGTAAAGGACACTGTAAATAGGACAAAACGGCAACCTACAGATTAGGAAAAGATCTTTATCAATCCTACATCCGATAGAGGGCTAATATCCAATGTATACAAAGAACTCAAGAAGCTAGACTCCAGAGATCCAAATAACCCTATCAAAAAATGGGGAAGAGAGCTAAATAGAGAATTCTCAACTGAAGAAACTTGAATGGCTGAGAAGCACCTAAAGCAATGTTCAACATCCTTAGTCATCAGGGAAATGCAAATCAAAACAACCCTGAGATTTCACCTCACACCAGTCAGAATGGCTAAGATCAAAAACTCAGGTGACAACAGATGTTGGTGAGGATGTGGAGAAAGAGGAACACTCCTCCATTGCTGGTGGGAATGCAAGCTGATACAACCTCTCTGGAAATCAGTTTGGTGGACCCTCAGAAAAATGAACATAATACTATCTGAGGACCCAGCTATTCCACTCCTGGGCATATACCCAGAAGATGCTCCAACATGTAATAAAGACACATGTTCCACTATGTTCGTAGCTGCCATATTTATAATAACCAGAAGCTGGAAACAACCTAGATGTCTCTCCACAGAGGAATGGATACAGAAAATGTGGTACATTTACACAATGGAATACTACTCAGCTATTAAAAGCAATGACTTCATGAAATTCACAGACAAATGGATGGAACTTGAAAATATCATCCTGAGCGAGGTAACACAGTCACAAAAAAATGAACATGGTATGTACTCACTGTTGAGTGGTTATTAGCCCAATAGTTCGAAATACCCAAGAGTCACTTCACAGCAACAGTAGGGCTGAGTGTGAGGTCCCAGATGGAGGACTTGGAGAAGGGACTGAAGGAGTTTGTATCCCCAGGGAGGCAGCAACAGTGGTAACTGGCCTCACCCCCCTCCATCCCCCCCCCCCCGATACTCCTGGAGACTGATCTACCAACCAAAGAATACACATGGAGGGACCCATGGTGCTGGCCACATATGCGGCAGAGGAGGGTCTTGTTAGCCATCAGGGGGAGGAGAGGCCCTTAGGCCTGAGAGTGTTAGATCCTCCAGTAGAGGAGAATGCCAAGGAGGGAAGAGGAGAGTGGGTGGGTGGGAGAATACCCCCATAGTGGCAGGGGAAGTGGGGAGGAAATGGGGAGGTTCCAAAGGGGAGATTTGGAATGGAGGAAACATTTGAAATGTAAATAAAGTATGAGAAAACACAAAAAAAGAAAATATATAATAAAAAACAAAGAGGAAAATCTGACTTACTAGTGCAGATCCCTCAATTTTGTTCTATTATCATTATTGCCATTAATTTTAGGTTTTTGAAACCCCTCATATAATTCATATCACATCCTTATATTTTGCATAGCTGAGAAATTTATATTCTTAAACACATATTTTCAGAGTTCTTTCCCATAGCCTTAACAGCTGTCCTGAAGGTCACAGCATTTACCATTTTGCTGAGGAATACAGTAGCTTTCTGTACTTGTACTTCTCCTAATTTTCATAGAGTCATAAACCTGGGCAGAGAGAATAATCCTTGATAACTTTGGTATGGAGAACATTTCCTGAAGGAGGAACATAAAGTAAATTATATACATTGTTATACAAACAAACCCCACACCTATGGCAACAATCAACACTCATAGAGGCCCATTCTCTGTAGGCTCTATTCTAGGGGTGGAAACTGAGTCACTTCAACCTTTCTGCAGCAGCCATGCAGGACTTGGCATTCCTCAGCAGGTATCCTATGGCACAAGCATCTCTAACCTCTTGGGGTCTCCAAAGCAACTCAGGCTTCATGTTTATAGCTTTACACAATGGATTCACTAAGCTTCCATACAGGGACACCTGGGCCACATATTTGGTCTCAGTGTTTTTCCTTAGCAGTAGAAAGAAAGATTCCATGACCCTTCCTACGCTTACCTCTACAGCCAGAGCTATTTGGCTAAAGTGGCTGAGTTCTCCTGCTTGCTGGGGTTGGAACATGGCCCCTTTATTCTATTACATCCTTACCAGCTTTCTGTTTTCCATGCTTTCCTTCACTACCTAAACTTGGCTGTCCTGGAATTTGCTCTGTAGACCAACCTTGAACTCTGAGATCTGTATGCCTCTGTCTCCTGAGTGCTGGGATTAAAGGTGTGTGCACCACCATACCTGGACCTAAGCTTATTTTGAATTCCTTTTCATAAGATCGTTATAAGAATGCCACTATGCCTAAAGATCCGAATTAAAAACATGTGTCTTCCTGACTCAAGATACAGGTCAGGTATGCCTTCCATTTTTAGAAACAGTGATGCAAAAATAGTCAATACAAATACTTGCAAACTGAATCCAAGAACACATCAAAAAAGCTTGTCTTTCATGATCTAGTAGATTGTATCCCAGAGATTCAGGGATGGATTAATATATATGAATCTGTAAACATAGTCCACCATACAGACAAATTGAAAGACAAAACCACATGATATTTTGTTAGCTGCAGGAAAAAAAGGCCTTTGACAAAATCCAATATCCCTTCATGATAAAAATGAAGGAGATATTAGTGATGTATGAGATGTACCTGAACGTAATAACGGCAATTTAAAGCAAACCTTAGCCAACATCAACTTAAATGGAGATAAATGTAAAGCATTTCCACTAAAATCAGGAACAAGATAAAGTTGTCCACTCTACCCATACCTATTCAATATAGTACCTGAGGTCTTAGCTAGAGCAATGAGACAAGTGAAGGTGATCAAGGAGATTCAAATTAAAAAGGTAAAAGTCAAAGCATCATCATTTGAAGATGATATGATAGCAAACATAAATGAATCTAAACATTCCCCTTGGAAACTCCTACAGCTGATAGACACTTTTAACAAAGTAGCTGAATACAAAATTAACTCAGAAAAATAAGTAGCCCTCTCATACAAATGAGAAACTGAGAAAGAAGTCAGGGAAACAACACTTTTTACAATAGTCTCAAATAATATAAAATATCCTGGCATAACTAAACAAGCAAGTGAAAAACTTGAATGATAAATCTTTAGACACTGAAGAAAGAAGATATTAAGAATTTGAAGAAGATATCACAAGATAGAAAGGTCTCTCATGCTCATGGATCAGTTAGATTAATATAGTAAAAATGTCCTTTCTACCAAAAGCCATCCACAGGTTCAATGCAATGTTTATTGCATTAAATTCCAATATAATTCTTCACAGAGCTTGAAAAGGTAATTTTTAGTTTCATATGGAAACACAAAAATCCAGGATAGCTAAAACAATCTTGAATGATAAAAGAACTGTAGGTGGTGTCAAGTTCCGCAAGTTCATTTTTTACCATAAAGCTATAGTAATAAAATTAGCATGGTATTGGCACAAAAAAGACACATTAATCAATAGAATTAAATAGACATAAATCCTCATTTCCACAGACACCTGATTTTTGATAAAGAAGGTAGGAACACACACTGGAACAAAACATCTTTAACAACCGATTCTGGCAAAACTGGCTGTTTGCATGTAGAATAATGTAACGAGATCCATACTAATCACTCTGTGCAAAACTCAAGTCCAAGTGGATCAAAGACCTCAACATAAAACAAGATAAATTGAACCTTATAGAAGAGAAAGTGGGGAATAGTCTTGAGCTCATTGCCTTAGGAAAAGACCTCTTAAACAGAATACTGTCAGCACAGGCACTAAGTTCAACACTTAGCACATGGGACCTCGTGAAACTAAAAAGTTTATGTCACTGGACACCATTATTCAGACAAAGTAGTAGCCTATGGAATGGGAAAAGATTTTTTATTTTTTTATTTTTTATTTATCCACATCTGGTAGAGGGCTAATATCCAAACCATTATAGAATGTAAAAACCTAGGTATCAAGAATACAAATAACCCAATTGAGATATGAAAAATAATCTGTAAACAGATTAGTATCAAAGTAGGAAACTCAAATGCCTGAGAAACAAAGGTTCAACATCCCTAGCCACCAAGTAAATGCAAATCAAAGCTACTTTGAGATTTTATCTTATGTCTGTTAGAATGGCTCACAGCAATAAAACAAGTTATAGCTACTGCTGGTGAGGATGACGCGCCTCCATCGGTAGTCAGAGTGCAAACTTGTACAGTCACTACAGAAATTAGTGAGGTAGTGCCTCAGTGAGATGCAATTGATCGTCCTCAAGTTTCAGCTATACCACTCTTAGGCATAGATCCAAAGGATATTTCATTCCACCACGGAGACTCTTGCTCAACAATGTTTATTTCTGCTCTATTCATAAGAGCCAGAAATTGGAAGCAATCCATATGTCCCTCAACCAAAGACTGGATAAAGAAAATGTGAAATATTTACCCAATGGAATGTCACTCAATCATTTAAAAAGTGAAATCATAAAGGAACACAATGTGAGACTTTGATGCCTCATAGGTCAGAGTTGTCACCATTGACACAACGTATGAAGACACTGTTGACAGCTCTATTTGTCCCTGCTGGCCTGGACACACAGGTGTCCTGTGTAAAAGGGACTTGAATGTAGTAGCAACTCCTGCCAATTTGGGGTGAGGGTGATGTGCCAAGGTGTCTTCAGAGGATCAATAGGGACACATTGCAGGCCTGTCTTCTTCCTTTAACTACCTTGAAGCCTCAGGCTATGTTTGTATCTGTCAGCATAGATTCACAGACAAGAACCAAGCATAACTGGTCTCTATGAGGCTTCACTCAGGAACTGAGCAAACAAATGCAGAGACACACAGCTAAACGTTAGACTGAACTCTTGTGGAGAAGTAGAGAGAAGGATTGAGGAACCTGGAGGGGATACAGACTCCACAAGAAAAGCAATAGAGTCAACAAACCTGTACCCTTGGGGGTTCCCAGAGACTAAACCACCAACCAAAGGACATACAAGGGCTGGACCTAGCCCACTTCCTCATGCATATATGTAGCAGATGTACAGCTTGGTCTTCACGTGAGTTCCCCAACAGCTGGAGTGGGGGCTGTTCTTGACTCTGATGCCTGCTTATGAATCTTGTTCCTCTAACTGATCTGCCTTGTCTGGCCTCAGTGGGAGAGGATGTGCCTAGTCCTGTAGTGACTTGATGTGCCAAGGTTGGTTAGTACACAGGGGTGACCTTCCCCTTCTCAGAACTGAAGGGGAGGGGTGGGTGGAGGGGCAACTGGGATGAGAAAGGGGCTGAGATAGAGATGATAATAAATGAATGAATGAATGAATGAATGAATAAATAAATAAGTGGAAAAAGTGAAATCATCAAATTCAAAGATAAATAGAAGGAAATAGTAAACATCATCCTGAGTGAGATATCCCAGACCTAGAAAGACAAATATGGTATGTATTTGTTTATATGTGGGTGTTAGTTCTTAATTCAATGATAATCATGATATGATCTATAAACCCAGAGAGATTAAGTATAGAGTAAGAGACTAGGGGGTACAGATGGGCCTCATTAAAAAAGGGGAATCAAATATATAGCTATGCTGGAACAGGAGAATCAAAGTGGAAAGGGGAAGAGAGAGGTGAAGAGGGAGGGAATACAGGAAGAAACAGCTAAAATTAAGGGCTAATTGAGGGCTTGTGTGGATACTACAGGGGACACGTCCTAATAATATATATTTAGATTATCTAAACAAAAGTATTCAATAACAGGGTAGACAGAGCTCCAAATAGACATCTCTTGTCACCAGATGTATCTTTCTCGCATTGGGATTGGGTTACATCTAATTGACTTGCTGGCCAATGAGGTTGCATGAAAATCCACAAACAATACTACAGGGTGATCTACCAGACTGACAACCAGGCCCATTGCTGAAGGCAGCACCTATGTAACTCATTGAACATGGTAGAGTCAATCTGGTCCTAATATAAAGCCTTCGCCCCTACATTCTAGCATCATTGCTACATGATGCTATTCTGCATGCTACCAAAGAGAAACAAATACCAAGCTAGCCATAAATGTTTTGATATACAATGATATCCTGCCTGAAAGATATGCTAGTACACTGGTGGCATAAACTTTTAAAGTAGCCAACCAATAATTGATTTGACTTAAGGTCTACTCCATGAGATACAATATATACCCAATATTGATTGGGTGACCATGAGTCAGAGACTACATAGCCCAGGGAACCAGGGTGATGGAAGCCATGCAGGGAAGGCTGCAACAAGCAAGTAAGCTTCCTGGAGATGGCCTACCCTTCTGCATGGCTGTGATGGGTGAATCCTGGAAAAGTATAGCCCAAGAGCTTCATCCCAAAATTGATCCTTGCTGCTGATGTATTTTCTTATGTTTGTCATTGCTGTATCCCTCATTTTTCTGGCAAGGTATGACAGGAAAAGAAAGGCCCTTTCTGCTTATAGTCTATTATGATTAATTTCTAGGCATTAGCCCACACTATTGGTCAGATTTCCTGCAGAATCAATATGAAGATGTACTTTCATAAATTCATGCTGTTTAGATGAGTTAATGATTTTATAGAATTCCTGATTTGGTTCAAATAATTTTAGGAAGTTTAAGTAATTGAAAAAAGTCTAAGAAGATGGTTTTTGTTGGTTTCCAGAAAGATATAATAAAGTTAGAATCAAGTATAGAATGTGACCCCTCCTCATCAAATAGAAAAGTAAAGGCTCCATGAAAAAGAACACAGTAAGCTTTCATGCACTAAAGCACACAGATTATACTAGGAAGAAAAATAGGCTTGGGACAGATAAATGATCAAGGAATAACTTTCATTCTAGGTCAGGTCCAAGGTTGAGGCCACAGGTGTGTACTATGGTAAAGCAATGTCATGTAAAACTATTGATTTGAACTTATAATGATCTTATAGAATGAAATACTGCTTTGAAATTATAGTCAACATGCTGTTGTTTCTGTGTATAGAGAACTTTTGTCTGAGAAGCTATATAAAGGCTGAGTGTCTGTGTGTGTGTGTGTGTGTGTGTGTGTATATATATATATATATATATATAAATTATGTATGTATGTAAGCAGGTAGGTACATATGTATATATGTAAGAATGCATGTGCACTTGCGAAATTGATGAAACTGGTGTTCTGGCCTGGCTGAGTATGTGTCTGCATGTGTATATGATTTTTCCTCTTTCCTTTTTGTTTTTGCCAACCTCTCAATAGTTAAAAGAATTCAGAGTTTCTCAGAGGTCACAGAGAGTGCCAGTCTCAAGTAGTTAAGTTTCTTTTTCTTCCACCCCACCAAGAGTTAATTGCCAGAAGCCATCAGCTCTGGTCCCAGAAGAGCAAAAGAGAACTGAATTGCCAGGAGCTAACAGCTTTTGGTCCATCTGACTCTGCAGTCCTGCCTCAGTTTACAGGGATGTAAAGGTCAGTCATTGACACTAGGGTATAATCAAATAATTCTTTTCTAAAGAAGAAGAAGAAGAAGAAGAAGAAGAAGAAGAAGAAGAAGAAGAAGAAGAAGAAGAAGAAGAAGAAGAA
>JADRCH010000109.1:5047225-5090479 GCA_019843965.1 Rhynchomys soricoides
AAGAAGAAGAAGAAGAAGAAGAAGAAGAAGAAGAAGAAGAAGAAGAAATAGGAATAAAATGACTTCTAATGCTATTCTGCTATACTCTCAGACCAGTGGCTTGCTCAGCCACCATCAAAGAAGCTTCCTCCACAGCAAATGGGAATAGATAAAGACCCACAGCTAGACATTTTGTAGAAAGTGAGAGACCTTGGAACACACTGTCTTTCATGAAATTTCTTTACTGAATCCCTTCCCTCAGGGTTTAGGAAACCCCATGAAAGAGGAGGTAGAAAGATTGTAAGAGCAGTAGGACACCAAAAAATACAAGACCCTTTTAATCAACACAAGTAAAGCTCATATGAACTCATGGAGAAGGAGGCAGCATGCACAGAGCATGTATGGTTCTGCACCAGGTCCTCTGTGTATATTTTGTCTTCCAGTTTAGTGTTTTTATGGGATTCATGAGTGTGTCTTTGACTCTCAGGTCTTCTCTTGAGCTCTTTTCCTTCTATTTGTTTACTTTGTTCAACTCTGATGTGGTAGTTTTTGCTTTATTTTGTGATTTAGAAGGTTATTTTTATCTAATGAGAGACAGAAAGGCAGTAGATCTGGATGGGAGGAACTTGGAAGTGTAGACGGAGGGGAACCATAATCAAGATACATTATGTGAGAAAAGTAAATCTATTTTCAATAAAAGAAAATAAAACAATCTATCTAGAATGAAAGAAAAAATATTATATCTGTGCCCAAGTAATACAATTTTAGAAAACTCTAGATTTTACATATATAAAAACAGTTGAAACTAATAAAAACACTCACTTTTGTAGTAGGATACAATATCAACATATGAATATTAGTTGAATTTTAATATACTAATGATAACTGATTCATAAAGTAAAAATTTAAATCCATTTAAAACAATTTAAAAACCCTTAGGAATAACTTTTCTCAGGGAGATGGCATGTTTTTAACAGAAACAAATACAAAACATTGTTGAAGGGAATTTAAATAGGTACAGACAGGTAAATGAGAAGCCACATTGCGTTCATGGGTTAAAAACTTAATAGCTTAAAATGATCAAAGGCTTTGGTCTAATTCTGTAGCTTTTCAAAATTATAAACAACAGCTCTGAAAAGTTCAATTCTAATGTATGCCATGCACACAGCACTCACCATGTTTGTGATAGAGTCTGTTCATCCTTTGCCTATCTGTGTCATCTCAGGTGCTGTTGAGGCAAAATACATGTGGTTTATCGTCTTTAGAAAGTTTGAATTCTGTGAACCAAAGATGGAATATATGTGCTCTTTGAGTATATTGCCACCTAAAGAAACACCAACCAGAAGAATAAAAATCATTGCGATGCTGGATGGTGCAGGCTTTTAGTCCCAGACTCTTAGAAAACTGAAGCAGAAGGATCAAAAGCTAAACTCCTGCTTCGGTTATAGAATGTGTTTTAGGTCAGCCTAAGCAACTTAGTAAGACCTAGTCGCAAAAGTTAAGAGAGGTCTGTGGATGCAGCTCAGTGGTAGAATGGGTGTCTGTATGCAGGATAGCTTGGGTTCAACACTCTGATAATGTGAAAAGTGAAAATTATGCTTAATATGTAGCAGATCCCAGTGTGTAAGCTTGAATGGATCTAACAACTTCTGAGGTTGACATTATTGCACACTTTCTTTTCTCTGTTTCCTCCTCCTCCTCCTCCTCCTCCTCCTCCTCCTCCTCCTGCTCCTCCTCCTCCTCCTCCTTCTGTAAACATACTCTCAGACTCTCATTCACATAAGTTCAACCTGGTCTGGGCCCCTGAATCTTCCTCCCTCAGCCTCCTTTACTCTGAGAATACAATCATATGCCACTAAATCTAACACATTCTCTCCATTTTCCAGAAAAGGAAACTGAGACAAGTCTATACTCTCAGAGGAGATTCCAAAATGAACCCCTGATAAAGGTTAGTAAATTGTGTGTATGCGTTTTGCTAGACTCTTGAAGTATTTGCTTTCATTAAGAAGCAAAGAAAAAGAATTGCAGAGAATAGAATGGAGAGGCATTGAAGAGAAGAAACTACCAGTGTGCATAAACACACACACACACACACACACAAGCACACACACACACACTCACACACACAAGCGTACACACACACTCACACACAAGCGCATACACACACACAAGCACACACACACACAAGCGCACACACACACATGCACACACACACAAGCACGCGCACACACACAAGCACACTCACACACTCACACACACAAGCGTGCACACACACAAGCGCTCACACACACATACACACACACACACACACACACACTCACAGAGATGTGTTCTCTTACCCAGTGCAAGAGCTCCAGACTGAGAGCCTTCCTTCTGTGATAGAGGAGAATAATCGTGAACAGATGGCTTGTGTGGTGTGATGTGGGAAGAATCCCACAAAGCATTTAAAGTCAAGAAATGGAGGAGAGCTCAGTGGCCTCAGATAGAAAAGTTGAGTCAGATTTTGATTTTTGCAAATTATCTGGAAATATGCAAATACCCACCAGATATTCCTTTTACTGAACACACCTGCACAGTGGGGTGTCTATCCAGGTCTTCCATGCTATAGGGAAAGGTTGGTGAAGAACTCAGTGGATTCCCTTTTATCTCAGCTTGGTAGACTGCCTGTCAGGGGATACTAGCTCTCAGAGAGGAGGAAGTTAGGTTTAAAAAATGGAAGTAATTGTTTCAAACCACTAAAGAATAATTTGGTGACTGTGCTCAGCTTGGTGGGTTTTTATTTTTATGCCCAGGGAGTAGTTTTAGTCATGAAGAGACTAGAATCTGGACAAAAACACCACATTAATAAACTCAGGAATTCCAACACAATTGCAATGCAATGTGTTAATTAACTTGAAGACTGTGCTATCTCATGGGGTAATAGCAATGTACTTTTTCTGTGGTTAGAGAATATTTAACTAATAATTTGAGTTTATATATTCACTGTAGGTGGCAGAGTGAAAACTTCACAGACAGAGAATTTGTGGGATTTGAAACATATATTATTTATAAACACTTATGAATACCACACTCTGCCTTTGGATGTAAACAGCCAGATGCTACCCTCATGCAGTCATTGCAAATTATTAAAATTATGCATATGACTCATTGCATCAAGTAAATATGCTTTTCTATTTTAAAAGAAACTTAAATTGAAATAAAAGAAGATATGCAGGTAAAACAATTCTTTTTAAAAAGTTTATTTTATTTTATGTGTATCGGCATTTTACCTGCACAAAAGTCTGTGTACTGCATATAAGCAGTGTCCATAGAGGCCAGAAAAAGGGCACTGAGTTTCCTGGGACTGGAGTTACAGATGTCTGTGAGCCACTGAAGAGCAGCCCATGCTTTTAACCACTGAGCCATCTCTCCAGACTCCATAAAACACTTCTTTAAAAAGTGGTGTGGAGCTCCTAATCTAGTGGTATAGATTGTTGCGGTAGACCAGAAATACTTCTGATGCTTACAGGATGAACCAAGAGGTGGTACATAGCCCAAGCTCCAGTGTTGCACAGCTTTGTTGAGTCTAGATTTGCAGCAGCAAGTGCAATTTAACTGTTTGTGGAAACAATAGGAAGTACTACCAGTGATAAGAAGCTGTAATTCTTTACATGCAGAAAAATATTTAAAAGCCCTTTTTTTGTAGAAAAGAAGATTTTCTAAACAAAAACTTTGAGTTACATCCCTCCTTCATGAGTGCTCTGAAGTATCACTTACATAATGAGAGCTTTGAGAGTCTAATTTCCCATTTGAATCTATGGCAATATCGTACCTGGTCTCCCTAGATAAAACAAAGAGTTTATGAATGCAGATATTGGTGATCAAAGGCATGCTAAGTGATCATTCTTACAAATGAAAACTCATCCCTAAGGATTCTGACCAAATCGAAAACATGTAAACCACCATAAAGTTGGGGTTAAGACCATGATGTGTTTCAATGCTTGTTTTATGTAACAATTTAATGTAGAAACCATAAAGACAAAAGGAGTTATTTTCAACTCTAATCTTCCCTTACTAAAGAAGTATCTTTGACAATTGTATGAATAGTTTGCTTTAGTGACTAACATAAAGTTTGCATAATAAAGGTGCATTTCTTGCACAATCATGATTGTCAGCTGATTTGCATAGCTACTGAAGGAAATGGAGAAAACAAACAAACAAACAACGGAGCCTAGGCATCAGAGTTCAGCAGCTACTAACTACTATGTGCTATACATGTGTGGAGACTGAGTATGACTGGTCATCAGGATGATAGCTGCAAAGACTGAGAAGGATGACCGTTGTGTTTCTTTTGCTGTAGAAGATTTTCATAGTGCACTGTCAATGGAGTTCACAGTTAATCTGCAGTAGAATACATTATCATAGAGTTCCTGCCACCAGACTTTGATGGTTGAACCTCCTTAGTCTGTCTCTTTAATTGTGACATGCTTGCCATGCAATTATTTCTGTTCTGACTCTTCAGGCAATCATTCTCTTCCTGCTAGATTCTTAGTTGGCTTACAGAGCTGAAGTTGCAATTCGTCATAGAATTATGGGGTGTCATGATAAACAACTGTGTGATAGCAGTGACTTATTTTCATGGAAAAGTATAGTTTTTTTTCTTTTCTTAAATTAAAAAACAAAAAACAAAAAACAAAAACCAACTCCATCCTTATAGAAAGCATTCATGAGTTGAATGGTCCCATGATTTGCCTTCTTGAATAGGATAGGAGCTAGTTACATAGGTATCACTGTGGAATTAAGTGTCACCTGTGTCTATTCAGAAGATAGTAGACAGCCTCTCACCTCATTGCTGTTCTGGAAAAACATGACTGAGAAATCTGGCATAAAAGATGCCAAAGTTGACACAGCAGATATAGCTTTGTGGTGAGGCACTTGCCTAGCATGTGCAGATGTGTGAGGCTCTGGGTTTAATCCTCGGTGCTGAAAGGAGAAAGAAGAGAGCAGAAAACACTACAATGGGCGATGGGGGTTGCTTGTCAAGTAGTCAACACACTTTCAGTTATAAGAGGTGATGCAGAACATAGTCACTATTGCTCCTAATACCAGACTGCATAGTTGAAATAAATGTTTAATGAGAGTGGATGATAAGTAACTTGACTGGGTAAGTTCAGAATACAGTTGGGCAGCAGAACACTGTATCTAAGACTTATGTCAGTGATGATTCAGTAAAGGAAACCACACTTGAGAATGTCAAAGTGAAGAGATGAATAGCTTGGGATTGAACCAGGCAGTAGACTTGACATCATTATCACCCATAAAATGGTGGCAGGCCCTCTGCAATAGCAATTCATGTTCTATGTGAGTAAAGCTATGAGCTTGAGGCTGAAAATTGTCCATCCACTTCAGCTACTCCCGAAGGAAATGCAGGGCCATCACAGACAGAACAAAGATGCTCCTGTCTCCTCTTGGGTAGCTTGCTGAAAAACAAAACTGCAAAGAATTGTTCTTTATGGAATGTGTATCACATAGGAGAATTGATAGATGTACTTTGAAATATTTTTCAATAAATCTTCATGTTAGAATTAACATCTCTGTTTCCAGGGTAAAAGTGCTGCATTTAGCCACAAACAGCTGCATAGACATTTCAGTCTGAATCCTCCTAAAAGCCTGACACAACTTCTCAAATCACTTTGAGGATACACTTGAACCATTGGCCAGGCACAGACATGAAGTGAGTTTGAAACAGCCAGGTCCTGTGGTTGTCTTCCAATAGGATGGCACAGCCACATCACGTAGCAACAGGGTGGTGTGACTTTGGAAGCCACTAACAACAATGGTAGCTTTGGGTATTTCATTCTCCTGTAAGAGAAACCACTGCTAACTCTAATGCTGAATGTTACGTACTTCAAAAAAGTATGGTCTTCTACTGTCTCCAATTCTTATTACTACACATAGAATCTTGGACAAACAAGAAATCTGCAAAAACTCTGCCAGGCCATGCAGTTCCTGGACTCCTAACCACACCAGGAGATATTAATTAAGGATGCAAATTTCAATTTGAACTCAATGTGGCTATTGTGTCTAGGCTTCAAGGGATAAGAATGCTCGGGCTTTTTGCCCCTAGCCTAACTCATGGTTACAAGATTTTGTTTTGCTTTTAAGACAGTGCCCCACAGTGTAGTCTTGGCCAGCTTAGAACGTGCAACTGAGACCAGGTTAGCCTTGGATTCAGAGATCCACCTACCTCTGTCTCCGGAGTGCTGGGGTTAAAGACAGAAGCCCCCAGGTGAGCTCAAGCTTATTAAAACAAATTTCCTGTCACTTTTAAAACTATATTAAAGCTTGATATGATGGGATGATTTATTTGTGCTTTTCTTTGTGGTGCATGATTTAAAAACCAACCAACCAATCAACTAACTAACCAACCAACCAACCAACCAATCAACCAACCAACCACCTTAAGGCATGTCGCATGCTGAGGATTCTTATACATACAGCCTTTGCTAAGAAGCCTCTCATTCCTTCCTTTTTGCTGTCTTTCCTTCCTCCTTCTGCTCCCCTTCCCCTTCTTCTTTTCCTCTTCCCTCTCTTCCTCCTCCTTATCCTCACTCCCAAGTCTGTAACTTTGAATTTCCTGATAAAATTGTGCAGAACACTCACAGACACTTCCCAAGCTACACTGGTACCTTCTTTATGGTCTGAGGAATACACTGTCCTTGCCACAGGCTAGCCCCTCCCTTTCCTGTGTGATGACCCTCTTTCTCACTTCTGCCCTTAGGAACTTGGCTCTTGTACCTGGTTAGTTCCATTTGCTCCTACATCATCAAAATGCTCCTTCCAACTGCAACAGTTTATTAGAGGATTGTCATCTTCCCATTGATATCTCTCAGCTCATTACAATAGCTGTTCAGAAGTTGAAGGGGCGAGCGTTAGCAGAATGCAAAGGAAATTAGTTGCCAAGGATGGTCTTGACCAAGTTTCGCAGCAGGTGGCTGTGTTATTCATGTCTTCATTGCTGTGCCTGGGTACCTGACATGAGCAACTTAAGAGATAAAAGGTTTATTTTGCTGCAAGGCTTCACAGACTCACAGTTCACTATTTTGAAAGGAATCACAGAGACTTCGTGTGTGGGTGGTGGGACTGGTGTGGAATGACTAAGGGCAAAGAATACAGCATGGACCTGAGGTAGGCATAGTCTACAAAGGTCTGCTCCTAGTGACATACTCCCAACAGCCAAGTCCCATCTCCTAAAGTAAAATAAAACCTTCTAAAGGTAGCCACAATGGCTAGAGACAAAGTAGTTAAAGCATGGGCCAGTGGGAAGGCCTTTCAGAGTCACACTGTAACCGTGCCTTAAAACAATGGAAATAGCACTGTCTCACACATCTGGAAGGTCCAAAGGCACGGTGTTATGAGGCAAAGCACTCTTCAACCCACAGGAATCCTTCCAGCATGTTCTAGCTTATGGTAGTGTGCTGGCACTCTCAGGCATCCATTTGCTTGCAGACTCACTCATACCTATGGTCACACAGTTTCTGTCTTTCTTCAGTCTGTAAGGGTTCCAACTCAGCTGCAGCACAGGCCACATGGATCCAGTGTGACCTCCTCTGAATTTACTGTATCTACAACAGCTCTACTTTTAAATGAAGTCATAGTCTGAGGAATTTGGGGTTATGTTTCAACACACTTTTGAAATGAAACACAATTTAACATCTAACAGGACAACACAAAACAACAGTGTTGGAGAGGAAATCAAGTAAGGATAAGTCCATCTCTGAGGGACATCTTTAAGTGAGGTCCCTGGCCACTTGGCTATCTCAGTCCCTGTCAGAACAGATGTTCGATTGTGTCTGTTAGTTTCAGTTTTTGTTTGAAGCTAATTAGCTTAATTCCATTTCAGCCATTGAACAATGTATCTCCCCTCTCATCAGCAGATGGCTACCTCAGGAGCACACACGTCTTCCTGTGGAAATGGCTTTTGCTGTTAGAATGGAAGATTGACACATTACTGAGAGTGGCTTATTTTAAATGTTCACATTCTTATGGTCACAGAGACGAGCTTTTGTTATACAATAAAACAATAAGACTGTAGGATAAAGCACTCTCAAGCCAGACACACAGCCTCCTTTTCAGAGCCATCGTAACTGAAAAATGAAGGTAGTCCCTAGAAACCACACAAAAATGTCTTTCCTTTCTGGTGAGATAGTTAAAGGCAACACCTGTGAAAACATGAGTTTCTGAGCTGCATTTCAGAGTGCCAGCATTTTGCTCTTGACTCAGGAGAGCTGAGCAGGGGAGGGAAAGGACAGTCAAGTTCACCTTTACAGAATGAGGAGAGGGAGCCCTGCCTTTAGTTATTGAGAAAAAAAGCCCTGGAGACAGGATCTGGACACAGTTTCTTCAGGTCTTGTCTCTGGCCAGTCTACAACACTTCACTTCCCATACACATGGCTCCCTTGGACCCCTTATGCCTCATAGTCCCCTGTGTGTCCCCAGCATCCCTGCCTACTGGAATGGAATCAAACCCAAGGCCTTCGAGTTGCTTGTTTTTGTAATCCTCATGCTACATGTGCAAGGATTAGGCTGAGTCTGAGAGATGATGGCCACTCACCCAGTTGATTTACAAAGGATCTAAAAAATATCATTTGTTTAAGCCATTCATCCTCCAATCCACAAATATTTATCAAGCCCTCACTGTATGTCATGATGTGTTGTGAATTCTTGAGAATGATGAATATACAAGCAGTGACCTTCTGACTTTTACACAACTGCTAAGCTTCTCCTTCCATAAAAACGACTTCGAGCATGTCAGCCATTCATAGTTAGAGATATGCAACCATGGGAATGGCGGAGTAAGAAAGCAAGGGAAGTCCATGAGCCTTTGAGAAGTGAACTGACACAGAGAGCACACACAGACAGGTGAGGTGTTTTGGCAAAGGCCATCATGAGCAGTACCAGGAAGAGAGCTGTAGAACAGGCTGTGGCTATAATACCAACCCATGCCAAGCCAGCTGCCACTCAGGCATCCACACTGTATTGCATGCACAAATCTTAAAGAGACACTTGACAAGTAGCAATGTCCTAACACAACTGAGAGACAGTTACTGCTCTCCTTTGCCATTTTTCCGCAAAGGAGATATGGGTATGAGGACCAAGATCATGAGTAGGAATCTAGTCTAGGGAGGAGCCCGATAAAGATGGTTTCTAGAACTGTCATGGGCAGCTAGGAAGAGTGACAGAAGCCAGAGTGGAACACTCAGAGCTATGAGATGAATGCGGAGATTAGCCTTGTCTAACCGAGTGGCAGCCTTGAGCTGGCACGGGTGCATAATTCAAGCAAATCTCCAACAAGCTGAAGACCCTGGACTGGGCAGAATGAGCTTAATCCTACTGCACTGCTAAGGCCAATACTTCATGGAAGCACTGTAGAAATGTTAGCTCACATAGGCCTCGGCACTGCAGCAGGTACAGCCGTTCATTCCCTCATCTGAAGAGCAGGGAACTGGGGCTCTGAGAGGGGCAGAAAGGTGCTGGAGGGAAGCCAGACAGTGTGCTTTGTGCTCTGAGGTCTGTGATTTGAGTCGTAGGGCTGAGCGGTTTGAAAAGCATGAAGGTCTGGCTTGGAGGTTTACTTGGTCACCTGGTAATCAATGATTGGCTGCTGTGTGGATTCTTGTTCATGATACTGGGAATAAAGCAGTGGTACACATCTGGAACTTTGGCTTGAATGAGAGGGAACACACATTGGCTGTTGTTTTTGGTAGAAAACAACAGCCAATGCACAACGAGATATTAGCATTGAGCTGTTGAATCTGGTGGTCGGTGTGATTCAGGAAAACTAATGTTTTATTATTATTGTTGTTGTTGTTGTTGCTGTTGTTGTTGTTGTTGTTGTTGATGATGATGATGATGATGATGATGATGATGATGACATTGTTTTGTGCTTTTTACACAGGGTCTCATTCTAGTCAGACTGACTTTGAACTTACGGTATTTCTCCTGCCTCAGCTTCCCAAGTGCTAGGATGCTAGACACGAATCACTACATCTGGCTTCAACTGTATTTCATTTTAATTAATTTCTTTATTATTTAAATTCATAATGGTACCCAACTCAGTTTTGGGGGAAAACCCCTTGTTCATTTGAAGCACCCTGAGCCTGTGAAATTTCTATTTAAATTGCAAATTGTACGGATTCTGAATGCACTTAAATCATTTTTGCCTGAATCATTAGTGTCCCTAGTGAGACTGTGCTGTCAGCTTGTTATACTCAGATATCAGAGAGTTCAATGGAAAGAATGAAAACAGTTCACTAATAACTTATGTTGTTTGAATGCTGAATTGATGTTAGTTTGGATATATATGCTGAGCTAAATTAAAAGGAGTCGTAAGGTTAGTATTGACAATTCTTTTGGTTTTGTTGAAAGAACTTTGTGTTGATCACTTTTATGTCAACTTCACAAAAACTAGAGTCATTCAGGAAGAGGGAAGCTCAATTGAAAAAAACATCTCTAGGTTTTGCCTGTGGGGAAATCTGTTGTGTATTTCCGTGAGTGATGGTAGAAGTGGGAGGGCCAAGATCACTGTGGGTGGTGCCACTCCTGGCCTGGGAGTCCTGGGTGCTAGAAGAAAGCAGGCTGATCAAGCCATGAGCTTTCTGCCCTGCCTGAACTCCTGCCCTGATTTTCCTGGATTGTGAACTACAGATTGTGAGCTGAAGCAAGCCCTTTCCTCGGCAAGTTGCTTTTGATCCTGGTGTTTTATCACAGCATAAAAAACCTAAGAATGTTGAGAAATTTTAAAATATTCTTTTCTGGTTCTGGCAACAGTAAACAGATGAAGTTTGCACTGTGTTCTGCTTAGAAAGTACTCTCTCTTGGGTGTGATGAGCAGAATAGAATAGGATGACAAAATGCACAAAACTGGGCAGCTAATTTATTTATTTTAACTGAATTTGATTATAGTAAGACTGCTACGCAAGAGAACTATCCTTTTGGCAGATTTTTCTGGTATATAGCACAGTATTGTCATTTACTGGCAAAATGTGGTATGATTGATTTCTGAAATGCATTCATCTTGTGCAACTGTAACTTTATATCATTTGATTTTGAGAGAGTGGAACAATGATCCAGAACAGTGCAATGGCTGAATGTTAGTGGCTAGACCACCAGCGAGCATGGGGTGGCTACTTTAGGCTATGCAACTGGGTGGCCATTGGAGGACGTTATTCAGATGAAAGAACTCTTTCAGGAAATGCTCTATGCAGGAGCCTAAGTTCCTTTCATTTGGGAGCTAAGGGAAGAAGGGTAGATTGGGGGGAGTAGATAGGCAGATGAAGCAGAGCTAACTAGGAGGTGCCAGATGTAAATGCTCTTCAGTCTTGGCAGCCACAACAAAGAGAGGACTTTGAAAAATGTATTGGGAAGTCCTTGGAGGGTTTCTCAGTGGGGTAGTCTTATGATCTGCTGTCCAGAAAAGGAAGAGATCCCTGTAGACAAGAATAGCCAAGACAGAGAAGACCCCAAAACTCTTGGGGCACAACCTAGCTCTCCTAAGACTTTCAGGCAAAGCTAAAATAGGGTAGAGAACTGGATGGAGGTTGTTCACTCAGCTTTAATCCCAGCACTCAGGAGGCAGAGGCAGGTGAATCTCTGTGAGTTCATGGCCAGCCTGGTCTACAGATTGAGGACAACCAGGGCTGCTCAGAGAGACCCTGTCTTGAAACAAGCAAACAAACAAACAAACAAACAATGATGAAGAAAGAAAATGGGGTAGAGAAGCAGGAATGGAACTGACTTCTTGAGGTCATCCAGGGGGTGCTACTGGAGCTTCCACAGTTATATGCTCTCACTTTAGCCAGGAACTGGAGAATGTCCTCATGTTTCAGATGAGGAACACCTTAAATATTCAATGAGTGTTTACTGAATTAAAAATATTGATGGTAACATTGTAGATTCCAACAAGACCACATTCTCATGCAAAATCATCCCACACCTGATTCATCCCATTTGGGAGCATTTTAGCAGAGGCTTCCTGAACGGAGCCAAAATCTAACTTCTTTGTGGGAATCCTATTCATGGTCACTCAGACTAAGCAAAAGGCAGGCATCCAGAAGCCAAATTCTTTGGTTGTGGGCTTGCGGTAGCTTTTTCTGAGATGCTGTCCGCTCATAGAGGTTAGGAGGTATTTATGTTCTATGAATGAGAAGAATGGATGATGGTAAGGATAAAGGCAGATGTGAAAGTGCAGGCATCAGACAGCCTTGGAGCGAATATATTGTCTATTTTTGTGAAGAGGAATCAGGGTATAGAGGAAATGCTGAGCTGATCCAGGAATGAGAACGTAGTGCTCAAAGGCTGCCCATTTTCTGGTGTGTGATCTTGGGAAGCCACGTGTTTTCCTAGGCCTTTGTTAGAAACCAATGGTAAACTAGGTTTCCATGGCCTAAGGACTTTAGATGCGGTCTGTCTTCTGCCCATGGGGTTACTTGTGAGAACAAAAAAAAATGTCTATTTATTTCATCATTTTCCTCCTTGGAATATTGAATTGCCACATCAGTTCTGTCTGTCTGCAGTCTATGTGTTCTGGGCAATTTGTATCTTATTTGACCAAGTCTTTCAACCCAACAGCAAAAATCAATCATAGACATTTTATAATTTCTGTAAAGTAGGTTTAACTTTATATTCCATACTGGGTATCAGGCTAAACACACTTAAACTGTGTCTGGTACAACGAAAATATTGACTTAGGATTCAGGGGAGTAAATAGATATCTTAGAGTGTAATTATCAAGAGGAAAAGGGGTCACTAACCAAGTCACAGTTTTATCATTTACACAGGTCAGTTAGATGTTATAATAAAAGCAAAAGACAATAAACTTTGGGTAACTTTACTATGAAATTATTTTTTCCCCACAGTGCTCTCGTGAAATGTGAAGATGCCAGGACTGAGTTGCAGGTAGGGTTGACATATGAGCTCCCAGTGACTGCTTAAACAGAAGTTTTTAATAAGTTCCACTGTCCCCCACCAGGCTCTACCAAGGACTCCTCTTAAGTACCAGGCTCTCTCTAATTTTTGTTCTTCTCTCAGGCAGATTTACCACTGTTTGCTTGCAACTAAATAAATACTGCACTTGCTCTTCTTTTCTCACAAGGTTTTCTTCCATGACTTACTTACCTGTCGTCTTTGCTTTTCTTCAGATTTAAGGGGATGCTGTACAGTTTCAAAAGTCCATAGAATCACAGTGAGAAATGGTCATGAGTTTTAAGTCTAAGTAAGGAAGCATGCTGATGGATGTTCTGAAAGTCACAACAAAGGTGACATTTCCTTTCATTTATTGGAGGAGAGGGACATGCCACCATGTATGTGTGAAAATCACAGGCTAACTTGAGAGAATCAGTTTTCTCTTTCCACTATCCAGATTCAAGAGGTCAAACTAGGATCATCTGGCCTGGTGGCAGGTGGCTTTACCTGAGCCATCTCAACAGCCCCAAAGGTGACATTTCTAGTAGATAGGGTGGTTGTTGTAAAACATTGGTGAAGTAACTAATCCACAAGCTTTGAAATATAAAGCATCAATGGAGAGAATCAAGTAAGTTCTAGCTTCCAGTATGGCTAACTTTAAACCATCGCAGAAATCATTCGGGTGACTGTTGGCTCACCTCTATTACAACATCAGGGATAGCGCATTATTAGAAAAAGGAATATTTTGAGTGTAGTGTCCAGAGCTATGTTCTATGTTTTGATTTCAATCTATTTTATTGAGGACTGACATGAGAACCAGTCAGCACGTTCAGGCAAATGATTCCACATAAAGGCCATGTTAAGAATAGCCTGCCAAGTTCCTCCGTCATGCAGTACGTATATCCACAGCCTCTCTTGGCAGATCTATTAGCTTACATTTTTCTGTCCTGATCTCACTTTATCATAGTTCCTCAATCTTATCTTTCTTAATTATATTTTTATAATGGTTCTGTACTTGTTGAAACATAGTAATCTTTAACAGATACAATATGGCCTTATTAGTAGAAGAATGAGTTCATTACATGGTAAATAATGTTTCATTTGGGGAAAAAAATCTTTGACTAGAGGATCTGCTTGCTGTCTTAGTTTCCTGGATTAGCATTCTGGCAAACTGCAAACATTCAATAGGAGTAAAAAACTGGTGAGTTACCAACACTCCAGCACATAGCCTTCCCTTGTGCTGTTACAAGGCTGAAGGTGCCAAGGTATACAACATGGTTAAGGACTATATTCTGTATTTGCCACATAGACTATGGACAATATGTATATATGTCTATGTGCACACATGTTATCACATTTTTCCTGAAAAATGAGAAAAAGCAAGAAGAGTCAAGAGAAGAGAAAAGAAAGAAGAGATTTGTAAAATAAAATTTTCTCTGGAGCAGAGACAGCCTTAGGAAATGGTCACTGGAAGATCCCTACCCATGGAGAGGAGAGTCAGGCACAGATGAGAGGCCAGAGCTGCTCTGGGCATTTGCAAATGAAGAGGGTGGTGAAAGGACCATCTGCCCCGCCATTGTTCTGAAGTCACCACCTTAGGAATTGGCAGGTGGTGGCAAAGAGATAGGCGAGCAGGGGAAAAGAAGCCAAACAAAGCCCACTAGACTGCAGTAGCCCCTGAGGGCTGACTCTCAGACTACCCACCAACATATTTGTGTTTGCTGGAAGCACAGCAGGCAGGGAACCTTTGTGTTTTTTTGTTTTGTTTTTGTTTTGTTTTTTTTTTTTTAAGAAAAATTGTGCATTAAGTACAACGTTTGGAAGTACTTAATGGCAGAAGAGCAGCCCGAAATGTTTCAGTGTAGGTTGGAACAGCAAAGCACATAGCACAGTTAGGGCCATGCTGTCTTATATGAGCTAGAGACAACTAAGAAGATATTCTATCTGATCCCTGTATCTATCAGCCGTATGGACTGTAAAGTGCAAACTGACTTAGATTCCCCCACTTCAGACAGTTCATCTTACTGATGCATTGCTTGCACCCAGGGAGAATTTTACAATTTACCGGATGGTACTGTCTCTTTTCCACCTTTGATTTTACGTCTTTGATGCTTTTTGTCTGTCTGATAAACTGAAATGTCTATGTGCTTTACCAACTTTCTTAAATATTTCTTGTCTGTAAGTTGGTAAACAGGACTGACTGCTTTGCTCCTTTTCCCTTTGCACCGCCGTAGTCACAGGCAGCTCTCCTACATGTCTATACTAGGATTCTGAAAAACTCAACTGAACAATGTGATCAGAGGTTGCTTGCTTGGAGACTCACAAGGGCGGCCATTACTACTCTTCTCTGACACCATGCTATTCATTTCAGCTTTTAAAAGGTCTGTGTCTATCATTTGCTACAGTATATTACCACAGCTTTATAGCCCCGAGTCTCTGGAAGAAGAAGGGTGTCTTTAAATGGTCTTTGTGCTCATTTTAAAGAGCAGAACATTTTATGACCAAATTATGTTTAGTTTTAAGAGAGCAAATTTAGTACTTTTAGCTTTGACAGTACGTAAGAAGACTCCACATAGGTTATGAAAATGTCAAAGAATAGCACTGAAACACACTGGTGGGGTTTTCCCAAGTGTCTGCTCTCTAAGTACTGTGCTAGGCATGGATAGAGTTTAGCTGCTCCTGGCAGCAATCCAGAAATGGCGGAGAGAGTTGCAGAGTGTCCATGGGAAAGCAGAAGGTTTTTCTTTCATGTCTCCCACTAGCAGAGGTCCTCAGGTTCCAACTCCATTCAGTGTCTTTCAAAGCCACTGGTACCTCTACTCTGAGTACCGAGAGAAAACAAGGGAACACCCAAAGACAGTTTTCTTCATAAAAAAAAAAGGTTTTTGTGTACTCATATGTTTAATACACTCTGTTATCCTCAGATTGTCTCTGGACAGTCATGTACTTTTGAAGAAAAAGGTCTGGGGATATACATCTGTGTAAAGATTTGCTCAACATGTAAGAACTCTGGTTACCATTCCAGAATCACAAACAACAATAATAACAACAGAACTGATCACATGGCACATATGATCACAGTTATGTGTCAATACCAGATCAATCACTAAGCTGTCAGAAAGCATACATTTTGGGAAACAGATATTGGAAAGCTTATGAAATTTATAGAAAGATGAGAAAATAAATCCTAAGAAATGGTGTGGAAGCAGACGGGACATCGCTGTGGGAATGTCCTGGGAACAGAGGAGAGAGCACTGGGCATTCTACATGGAGAACAAAGCACGAGAGCTGTTGGCTGTAGATGATTACATAGTACACACTCTTCCAGTTCCAGATCTTCTGTGAAACACAGAGATTATTGTTCACAACATTTAATATGTCTTCTTAAACTAATCTCTTCATATGAATTACATGAGAAGCCAACCTCACTGACTAGGCTAAAAATAGAGATCCCAACAGACAATAGACACTTATGTCTAGTATAAGGTCAAGGACAGGCAGGTTGGCTAAGAGTGGATGCATCTTCATTGATGTCAGTGTGAGACTTCTAGGCCCATCCTATGGTAGGGAGTCTCTATTCTAATGCAGGAGGAAAATGGAAAGACCTATTATTTTTAAAGAGCAGGAAGCTGTTCCAAGGCATTCTGTCCATATTCCAATTATGAGAACTCGTTCATGTGACTCTGCATATTCATAAGAAGGCTGGGAACCTTTGTCTCTAGCTGAGAAGCCACCCTCCTGAGGAGAATAGGAGGATAGTGGAGTCTGGAGAGGATTTTTGAGAGCAGATGAGCATGTGTGTATTGCTATGAGTCCTATTCTTACTAGGCAGCTAGATTTGATACATACCAATCTTAGATACAAAACCAAAAAGTTATTTCATAGGTAGAAAAATACATTTTCCTGATGAAAAACTTAATATGTTATTTCCAAGTTGTACTTGAGTAGTTCAGTGCATAGAACAGAATTTCAACCCAAGCTGTCTATTTGTTAACACATGCCTGGCCCCAATTCAGGGTCACTGTATCCTTTCTGCAGGCTTGGGGACTATCAGCTGCTAAAGGATGTGATGGCTTAATGGCTGTGGCGTATGAAATTGCTTGGATCTCTATAAGCTGCCTTGTCAGAGTTCCCACCTTCAGTCTCAGCAAGGGCCTGCATGCAACCAGTGACAGGGAAGTTCTCCAGATCTTAAGCCTACACTCTCTAAGACCAATTGTCTGTGTCTTTGTCTTCTGTTGTACCCAGACTCTTACCCCACTTTTCTATGCTCCCACTCTGCCTCATTTCCTCCAAGATGGTTCTGAAGAGCCTTGCCTACTAATCTTTTGTGTCCCAATGCCTGTATCAGAGCCAATTTTTAAGGAGGCTCGACTGAGATATATACAAAGGGAGATTTTATGAGAATTTGCTCAATCATAAGTGAACTATTGAACAATTTTAGCATGGTCACAGTGATTTTGTAGCAATATTTAGGCATATTTTTAGAACTCTTGCTTTATGTTAGACTATAATTTAAATGTATTTCTTTTAAGCTTCTCTTTATTTAGTTTGTCTACTTGTGTGTGTATACATGTTATTTAACATTTTCTTGTATTATTTTATATTTATTTGGTGTGCCTGGGTACACATCAGTGTATGTATGTGTAGGAGTGGCAGCCAGAGGACAACCACTTGTCACTGGTCCTCTGCCTGTACCACAGGGGTCTCTGGATCAAACTCCACCTGCTGTACTCTACCCACTGAGCCTTCCTGAAATCTATAGAATATGGTTTAAAGTTAGTCTTTGAGGACAAACTGGAAGATTAAATTAAAATTAAATTTTAAATCACAATACAGGAATATTTATCTAACATTCCTAGCGTGAGTGTCCAAGGTAAGATTTGGTTCCTCTATGAAACTACTGTCTTTGGGAAACATGCTATGAGGCTAACACAGGAAGGACTAGTGTTTTATTAACTATGTAGGGAAGGCCACAGAAAATGTTCTGAATGTAACTGAAGGTCAAATGGTCTGGGATTATCAAAAACCCCAAATCATGTGGGGCTCTTGCCTCTATGAGGCACAAGTATTGTACTATTCTAACCAAGTGGTCATGGGAAATTCTTCCGTGAGAGTCATACTAAAGCTCATACGATTGTCGTGAGTTCATCTTACAGATATATCAGAAAAGGCAGTTTTCTTCTGACTACTTTCCTATTACCTGATGCTAAATATTCCTGTCATGCCTATTTTGGTGAAAGAAACATGGGTCTTATAGCTCCTTTGTCTGTTCTAGAGCTACTAAGAGAAACTAATCCTTCGGCACTTAAAAAGAATCACGCATCTGTTAAACAGATGTTCAGTATTATTTATTCTCAACCCAGTAAACAGATGCTTATTATATTTAGCTACCATATTATGGAAAGCCTGGGAGAAAAACATTCCAAATAATGAATACAAAATGTGACTAAACGTTTGTTAGCACGAGATTAATGTTAAATTTCAACAGTCTTAGAATGCCATGGAACTGAAAGACATCACAAGTCATCACAGTTGTCCGACGAGTTTAATTTTCAACGAACACATCTGGCTTGTTACTTGGAATGAGTTCAGGTAGATTGCTGTTTTGTTTGTTTTGTATGTGAGAAACAGCCCACAAAGAAGAATGATAAGCAACAAAAATTTTTAGTTGATTTCTGAAGTATTAATCATATGGGTACAAATTTTCAAATATGTTGACTCCAAATCCATATCTTGCTATAATTCAAATTAAATAGATGGTCATGCGATTGCTATTTGCTTGGTCATGAAGATGATTTTTTAAATTTGAGGTTGCAATTGCCTTGCCTTCCATGTAGCCCCTGAATGTGTTCCTTATTTTTTTTTTTTTAATTTTTCATGAACAACTACATATACCTAGCTCTGGTCCGGGTGTAAATATCCTCACCATGTGAAAGGGTTCATTCACCTCCAGCTAGATGATCTGAGATGAGAGAAGAGTGAGCCACAAAAGCTTTGCCTCTGCATGTATTGATAGATCTAAAAGTCAATGGCCTTGTGAGAATGCAGGGTCTGATTAGAGAATGTAGGTTTCTAGAGACATACCTTTGAGGGGCAGCTTGTCTCTGCTTCCCCTCTCTGTGCTTCTGCATTCATTTGGGGGAGCATCTTTGTCACATCCCACTCTCCTCTACAGTACCTCTCCTTATTACAGGCCACAGCAACGGGGCCCAGGAGGCTTGGATTGAAATAACCAGACCTCAAAACAAATCTTTCCTCCTAAACATTTTTAATTTAATTCAGTTTTTTATTATTGATGGTGTTGGAGACAGTATTTCCTCATATAACCTAGGCTGATCTCAAACTTATTATGCCTACTCTGATCTTTCCAAGCATTGAGAGAGAATGTGTCATTAACCTAAATTAGTAATGTTAAAATATTTTTAATTAAGTTCTATTTAGTGTGTGTGTGTGCACACATGCCTGCCTGTGTGTATGCGCATGTGCCACAGATGTGCCTGTAGGCAGGTCACCTAGATGACTCTAGATCTTGTCAGGCCAATATTAACCATCGCAGCTTCTGGCTTCTTCATAGACAATGGTTTGCAAGGGACTGCAGCTAGACTCAGGCTATTGTAGACTCAGAGCAGTTAGCAATTTGTCTGGTAGGTGTAAGTCTTAAATTCACCCTGATCTCTATGGACACTTACTATTGAAAACTCTCTTCCGATGGACAAAGAGAGCTATAGTGTATCCCAGTTCCTGATCTCAGAGATTACATAAGTGTGTTTAGTCCTCATGGTGTAGGTATTTGGTCTTCAACAGTAATCCCAATTTGATTATTTCCCATCCCTCTGTGTTAAATAGAGGCTATAATATTCTAATTAAGTTCTGACTTTTCTTGTGGCATAATATAAGATGGATAAGAGACACTTCCAAGACTTCTAGGGAGATGAGTCTAAAAATAAACCGGAAGCATTGTTTTTATAAAAGAATTAGAACTGAATAAATTAATTTAAACCACATTACTGAGCAAGGCAGTGAAAGCCCTTGCCTCTGTCATCTGGTACAATTCTTAGACTCCCTGTCTTCTGTCTTACTGTGTGTTCTTGAAAAAAACCTTCCCATATATTCATTTTATGGGGAAATTACATTGAATCTGTCTTATAAATCTACTAAGGAGAATCTAAAATGCATGAAGACTGGGTGGGTGTCTACTTTTCCTTGCTTACATGTGCCTTGCCTCCTATAGCTGAGAGGACATTCCTGATGACTTATTACTGCTGCATGTTTCAAAGACTGACCTCGGGTAGGGCTTTTCTTCCTCCCTCACAGCGCTTGTATGGGCTCTCAGTATTGGGGTGGGTTCTAGGGATACTTACTGGCAAGGTCAAGCTGGGGGCAATTGTTGACCTGAACTTCTTTCAGCTCTGGCTTTTTAAAAATCAACTTTTCAATATTGAATATGTAGGTAGGAAACTCTCCATTATGTGTCAAGTCAGTAGCATTGGTAGTTTTAACGTGGCTGGTAAGATTTCACTGGCTTTTGCAAGCAACACCTATTAGGAGCAATGGGGGAAAATGGAGAGAAGCACACAGGGGAAAAACAAAATCAGAAACAAAAGCAATGGAATTTCCATTTCTATGAATTCCATGTATACTTCAGGGTGGTATGTATTACAGAGCTCTTGGCTGTCATCCACCCTGACTCATGACTATGGCCGGGGAGAAAATAGAAATAGAGTAGATAATCCTGAGTCTCCTGTCAGACCTAGAAAGACACAATGTATGGTTTAAAACAAACCCTTGGTAGTTAAAGCAGAGGGACTCAAAGAGATTCACTCAGAAAATGATGGCAAAGCCAGTGTTTGTCTCTAGTGGATTGAATCCCAGGAGTGAGTTGGTTGAGCCAGTGAGAAAGAGGCTAAGGAGTTGGGATTGAAGGTTCCCACTTCACTTAAACAAAACAAACAAACAACAACAACAACATATCCAAAATCCAAATCTAATTTAAACAAGATTAATGTGTCAGTAACTGTTCTATTGAACAGTTCTATTGAACTGTTCTATTGAACTGTTCTATTGAAGAGACACCATAACCATAAGAACTCTTACAAAGGAAAGAATTTAACTGGGATTTGCTTATAGTTTGAGAGATTTGGTCCATTATCATCATGGCAGGAACATGGCAGCATGCAGGCAGACATGGTACTGGAGAAGTAATTGAGAGATAAACCTTGATCTGCAGGCAAAGAGAGAGCAAGACTGGACCTGGCCTAGGCTTTTGTAACTTCAAGGTCCTCCCTCAGTGACATACTTCTTCCAAAAGGGCCACATCTCCCAATCTTTTCAAATAGACCTCCCTGGTGACTACGCATTCAGATCTATGAGCCAGCCTATGGGGAGAGTATTCTTGTTCAAACCTCCACGATTAATATCCTTAATTTCATTCAGGACAAGTAAAGTTCTGCACCAGTTTCTCTATGCAGATATTCACAGAGAAGAGCAAGATGATTTTAAAGTAAAAAATGTAAATGATTTATATAAATGTAAACAGTGAATTAATCTGGCAGCTGTATTTCTTTACTTTATGTTAGTCCCCAGTAATCACATAGATAAATCAATATTTATTTAAAACAGTGCCTCAAAAGCTGAGCAATTAAACGATCTACCTTTACTTTCTATGCCACTGATCTGGCTCTCCCTCTCTCCCTCCCTCCTCCCTCTGGTTAGTGAACAGCCTGTTGTATTCTCTATTCTGCCTAGACATTGGGTGACCAGCGTTTATTGACAAGGCAGAGAATAAATGGTAATAATTGCTTACACAAACTCGAGACACGAGACTCTTGGTTTAAGCATTGCATTACTGTGTCCTGACTGAAATAAGAGGACAGAGAAATCAGAATTTAAATAACACAAGGGCAAACTCTACACAGTGTACAAAAACATTAATCCTATATAAAATTGTCAATACAGCTAGAAGATGCTTATTTAGTTTTGTGTTGGAGTCAGGTGTGGTAGTACACACCCGTAATATCAACACTGAGATTGGGAGAGCACAAATTTGAGTCTATCCCATGCTACAATGAGAATTCCAGGCCAGCTTAGTCTACAATGAAAGATGGCGCCTTAAAAATAAGGGAAGAGATAATTAATGCGAATCGACTGGGGACATCAGAACTTACTGGAGCCAGGAAGATGTGTTTTTCTTAAACTAGCATCAAAACCATGGATCACATAAAATTAAGAGCTGGAGTCTCTTAGATTTAATCAGTCTGCTAAAACCAGTGGTAGTGATTACAGAATGCCTGAAGTCTCTTTCAATTTCTTCCAAAAATGATACAATGTGTGAAATACATAAGCTATTAAAATTGAAGAGCAAACAGGCAGCTAGAATCTAAAGTGCTAACATGCCCCCTTTTAAATGGGAACACATGGCCAACTGGAATATGAACATGCAAAATGAATGGTACCACCAGTGACTGTGAGTGTGGCTGACTGACAAATCTGGAGCCAGGATGCAAACCGTTCTGCTCCTTGTCCAGCCTGCTTCATCATAACATCATTCTTGAGCCATTTCTCAGTTCTGTGGGATTCAGATAACCTCACAGAAAACCTTACCAATTAGACGATGTTCTCTATGTAAAACTCATGGGTTGACACATGGGGCTGATGAAGCCAACAGTAGTTACTGTGATATTTCACAGATGGAGCAAAGGACTGAGCCTGCCTTTTCTTACACATAACAATATTTAAGTTATTCATCAACTGGGGGAATAAAGATATCATGGTGATATCATAGTAATTACATTGATACTTATGTCTATTTTTTTAATGAAGACATGGATAATATTTACTCAGGGTTTTTTTTTTCTTTTTTTTCTTTTTTCTTTTTTGGTTTTTCAAGACAGGGTTTCTCTATATAGCCCCGGCTGTCTTGGAACTCACTCTGTAGACCAGGCTGGCTTCGAACTCAGAAATCCGCCTGCCTCTGCCTCCCGAGTGCTGGGATTAAAGCGTGCGCCACCACTGCCCGGCCAGAATGTTTTTCATAAACAAGAAAGTAATAATATGGCTTCCCATCTTAAATCTGAGAGGTGGAAATACAATCCTCTAAAAGAGGGAAAGGACTTCAAATATTGGGCTAGTTCTCACATATGTGTTTGTTTTCTGCCTTTTTCTTCTGGAACCTAAGTTTCATGAGATAATTTATACACGTCCAGAATCTAAAGCAGTATAGGAATGTTAAATGGATAGATTAGTTGACTGAGCCCCTCAACATCTGTAGGAGACTACTGGGTACTCGAAGTACGAGAGTCAGAAAAGTGGGTATTGTTGGTATATGCTTGGAAATTATAGTCTAATAGAACAGATACCGAATTGGAATGTGGAGAGAACACGCCTGGGAAACTGTATTTCACCACTAAATCTGTCCTGTGATGGCTGATATAACGTTAAGGAGTCAGCGCGAGAGGAGCTGGAGGAGAGGTTGCAAAGAGTGTGGGCCAGCCTTGAAGCACAGCAGGGCACGGATTCCCACCCCGCACGGGGGCTCTCAGCAACCAGCCTGCTCTTGTGCAAGAGAATACAGCAGAGAAGTTGTAATGACTGGAATCTAGTTGAAAGTCTAAGGGTAAAATCATGGGGTAATTTTTTGTATGTTTTTACATTTTATTTTAGTTTTCTCAGAAGGTTAATTCCCTCTTCGGCTAAGAGGGGAAAGGGATGAAAAGGAAAGCCCTCTGTGAAATCTAACCAGATGTTTCACAGTGAATCCACATTATTATTAATAAGGGAGGAAACAGAGTTTCTCCTGCCAAATGTTTTGGTAAGACCTGACCAAGAATTAAGTCTGGTACCCATTAAAACCAGCACTAAAAGAGAGAACTTTGAATAACTGTTAGTATGCTAAAAAGTTTAGATGGAAATTTTATAATTCTTTTACCTGATCGCCTACGTAAACATGTGTAAAATTTGCTATTAGTAATATTGATTAAACATTAGACTTTTGTTTTGAAAAGAAGACTGGTAAATAGCTTGGATTTAAGGAGAATAAATTGCATGAGATTTTTAACTTTTAAAAATTAATTTCCTTTATTACTTTACCAATTAAATTTTCTATCTGACACTCTCACATGTATAAAATATACTCTAGCACTCACTTCCCGCTTGTGTCTCTTCCCTACAAACCTCTTTCCTACATCCATGTCTTTTTTTCTGTGACCCAGCGAGACTTACTTAGGCCATCTGTGTTCCCTTGGGTTTGGAACTTGGGGGACAACAGAGTGGGTAAGCGGCAGAAGACACTTATCTCCCCATCACCAAGAACCTTTCAGTAGCTCACAGTACCAAGGCAGGTATAGGGCAGTCACATGTGAGGCCCTCCCCGATCCATAACTGACAGCTGAGAGAGCCAATCATGCACAAGATAAACTGGCGCTGCAGCCTGCTAGACTGCACTCTTATTTTCCAGCTCTTACATTCCCAGAGCCATAGACAAGGTGGGACACATTTAGTGCTGAGTGTCCACCGTCACATGTTCTCAGTACCTTGAATTGCCACGTGTCTCTGCATTTGCCTCAATTGACTACAAGGAGAGGCTTCTTTCAGCTAATATTGAGAGTAAACATTTATCTATGGATATAAACATATATAGAAGACAGCGTGACACTGTGTCCCTTTAAGCAAACAGTAGTAAGCTATGGCTTCCAGAGCTGCAAGGTTTTGACTGGGTTACAGTAATCATACATGGGTTCTGTCTTGTGTCACAAGCCTTGAATCTAGTCAGAGAGTAATAGATTATTCCATAATAGCCATGCTACTGTTTCTTTCCTTGGTAGATAATTTTTTCCTGGCAGGCTATACTGGAGTTTGCAGGTTTCATAGCTGTTAGATTGTCAATGCCTTTTTCCCTGAGTAGCCTGCATAGCTCTTCCCAGCACCATGTTTGCTAGCAGGAAGAGGGACATTTCCAGGCCTGTTCCAGCTTGAATGTTTTGTATTTTGCAAAATGGGTGGTACCTTTGGTAGTAGTGTCTTATAGTCTAGTTCTGGTGGGCAACCAAAAGGAAGGAGTGTCAAGACTCTGTGCTCTTTTGTGGATTTTCAAAGCCTCCCTGACCAACAACTTTCCTTGTTTTTAAATAACATTTTAAACTTTGGTTCCGTATGGGTTTTTCATGTATTCTTCACACGGTCCGCTCCTCCCCACTCTTTGTCTCCCCCGTCCCCAAATACTTGCCCCCTTCAGCATTTCCACTTCCACAATTTCCCCTCTCCACTTTGACTTTACCCATGTTTTAACAGTTGACCGTCCCTTAAGACACCCTTCCCTGGCTCAAATGGGAGCACAGCTTCCATAGGTGCTCTAAGTTAAAAACACCCAACTCAAGATTTGAAGCAGAAGAGAGAGACGGGGGGCATACAGCATTTGTATTTCTGGGCTTAGGTTACCTCACTCAGTATGTTAGCATTCTGTCTAAACTTCTGCCCACAGTTACCTGGCAGGTAACTGTGGTATAGAGGTATAGAGGTATAGAGGGTCTGGTGGGCCTGACCCTCTATAAAAGGGGCAGCTCGCCCCCTCCTCTCTCTCTTGCTCTCTTGCTTTTACTTCTCTTGCCTCTTGCCCTCTTGTCCCCCCCTCCCCAGTCCAGCCTCCCTTCTCTCTCCACGTGCTCATGGCCGGCCTCTCCACTTCTGTCCTCTCTCCCTCTCTCTGCCTTTCTCTGCCTCTACCATCCTCTTAGCTCCCCATCCCTATGCCCTGAATAAACTCTATCCTATACTATACCATCCTGAGGCTGGTCCCTCAGGGGAAGGGGTGCCTCAGCATGGGCCAGCCGAGGGAACACTGGCCCTACTCCTCACCACACCCCCATAGAACATATTCTTATATCTTTTTATAAACACATCATTGGTGTCGTGACTTGGATGTAGAAACTGCAGATTTGCATCCCACCTTAGCCACCCTGAGAGATCCACTTTCACTAGCTCAGAAGAACCAGTAAGCCTCCATTCCCACTGGTCAGAGAGACCATCCATGGTCCCAGGGGAGAGTTCTTGAGCTCTGAGCTGCCCCTGTGCTGCCCTGACCCTTGTTTTAGGACTTATTCTCGTGGGTGAGACATTCCTCTTTCCTTTTGAGACAGTTTCTTTCTTGTGGCTGAGAATTCCAGGCTCGGCCTGGACAACTGCTCTCTGAGGAGCACCACCTCTGAGTGTTAGTCCCCAGCCCCCACGTGTCTAGCTCTTGGGTCAGTCTGCTATCGACCCATAGCTTAGACTTTCCCCTCCCTCTCCCTCATTTGTGGCCTGCTATAGCTACTAGTTCAGCTGGCTTGCCTGAGAAGCCAGTCTTGCCACGCCCCTGACGGGGACCCTACTTGCTGCCCTTCCCTTTCTGCTCTTTAGCTCTGCTATTGGTTCATGGTGGGAAAAGTGGGTCTGGCCCTGCCCCTTGCGTCCTGCCAGAAGCCCCGTCTGTTGGACTTGCTTTCCCATGAGTGCGAGCTTCTGCTGCCCCTGCCAAAGCTGCCCCTGGGCCCTGCCTGCTTGTCCACTCTTGCAGTTGTTTTTAGATGTCCCACTGCAGCCTCAAGAGAGACAGCTTTCGCATTGTCTGAGAAGCTACTCTCATACTCATGAGCCCTTCCTCTTTCCCTCTCTGCCCCGGACTCATAAAGTAAAGGCTAATGGTGCCTTGGAACACAAGAATAGCATGCGCATGCTGCTTGGAAACGGAACATGCTGGTGCTTTCTTCTCCCTGCCCACCACTGCTCCAGCTGCTAGTAGGAAGTCCCACCCCACAGCGGGCCGCTTGACCCGCGGTCCCTCTGCCTCAGCCACAGCCAGCCCATAGCATGGTTCTGCCCTGACCCACTGGCCCTGGAGGCCATGTGTACCAGCCAGTCCCTTGCTCCACAGTTTAACCATTCCCACGGCTTGCCTGCCAGTACAGTTCGATCTCAAGTCATTGCTGTTAGCTCTTATTCTGGTCCTAGATAAATATTTCTTTGCTAATACAAAAATGTACTTTCCTTTACCTACACAACCTGTCAAAGTTACTTAAGGTTCTCAATCCTATCTCGACAGATTTTTACTACTGCTATTAAATTCTATACAGTTAGAACCAATTTATACAGCTCTCAATCCTGTCAGAAGTCTGTTAATTATTAAGTTTATGACACAGAATTCCCGAAGTCTTTAACAGTTGGCCCAGGATGGTAGACGATCTCAGAAGATGTGGACACAGCTACAGGATACCGCCTGGACACAGTGGACAAAACTGGATACCCTGAGTCAAATGGCTTGGCTAAATAAAGGTAAACCATTTCTCACGCCACGCGTGTCCATTCCACAGAGAAAAAGTCCTGCGTCTTCTGTGCTTGAAAGCCAAACTGACCACACCAGTTGCCACAGAGAACAGGGAACTGTTGCCTAGTGGTCTCTGTCATGTTTTAAATGATATAACTGCTGGATTATTGTTTACCCTTTCTCAGACGTCTGACTACATTGACAGCTAAGCTTTCACAGATGTGATCTGCTATCGCCTTACCTAAACTCGGTTTCCATTAATTAAATGCTTCATATTTGTTCTTCTTGCTATGTCACTGCCCTAATATTATCTGAGTCCCTATAAATTTGCCGAACTCTAATAAAACATTCCACTACACAATCCAACTTTTTAATCACAAATTCTGATTCACAAAAGGCTCATATTTAAAACTGTTCACATGGTTAACTCATGTTGTTATCTCTTTTATAAACTTATAAGCTACAGAAAATCCACTCAGATCTGCCTCTCATGGACCCAATAGACTCCATCCAGATAAGTACATCTGCCTGAAGTTCCCTCCTCTGGGTTTCAAATGTACATCTTAAGAAAAATTTTTCTTTCTCCCAAACGTACTTAATCTATTTCTGTACCTATAATAATATATTTTTAATATCTTGTCAAGTCCAGGTGATCAGTACATCCAGGGCAGCTCCAGAGAAGCAAAGTCCAAATCTCCTGTCACAGACACAGATGCTTCTACGGGACCTGTTCCTTCTGATCTATCCTCAGATGGCTCCACAGACCCAGGACAGCAAGGAAACAGCCAACTCTCCTACGACTGGACAAACATCCCCATACCCATCCTTCTAGGTTCCCCAGAGACACGTCGCCCCCAATGCTAGCATTGAAGCAGTCAGACATCACGACGACCCTATTCTTGCTTCACCACCTCTTTCTAATTTTTTCTTTTTGCCTCTTTCTAATTTTTTCTTTCTAATTAAACCAAAAATGGGGGAATGTTAACATTCTGTCTAAACTCCACCCCACAGTTGCCTGGCAACAGCCAGGTGGGCCTGGCCCACTATAAAAGGGGCTGCTTGCCTCTCCTCTCTCTCTTACTTCTCTTACTTCTCTTTCCTCTCTCTTGCTTCTTCGTTTGCTCCCTCTTGCTCCCCCTCTCCCCATAGTCTTCTCCCCTCCACCTGTTCATGGCCGGCCTCTATGTCTCTACTTCTCTCCTCTCTCCCTCTCTCTGCCTTTCTCTGCCTCTACTACCCTCTTAACTCCGTTCCCCATTCCCTGAATAAACTCTATTCTATACTCTACCTTCATGTGGCTGGTCCCTCAGGGAAAAGGGATCCCTTTGGCATGGGTCTGCTGAGAGACCCCCTTCCCCCACACCTCACCACACCTCAATAGAACATATCCCTTCTCTCTTTATCTTTTTATAAACACATCGCAGTGTGTGTGTGTGTGTGTATTTAGTATTATTCATTACTTGTAAATTTCATTTTTTTACAGCTAAATAAAATTCAACATTTTAATTTTTAATTCCTCATATGATGGACATGTAGGCTGAAAGCATTTCCTATATGAAGAAGCAGCAATGAGCATGGATGTTCTAGTATCTCTTTAATAGGATTTAGAATTCTCTGGGAGAATGCCTTGGAGTGATATAGCTGGGCCATGTGGTAGGTCTCCATCTAGTTTTGTACAGAAACCTCCACGTTATTTTTCAAACTGACCACCACAGTTTCCACTCCCATCAACAGTGTATGAGGTTCCCACGTTGATGACATCCTCAGTATCATCTGTTGCCATTTGTATTCTTTTTACCTTCTCTAATTCTGTATATCTCCCCCTTCCACTCCTCTCAGTCCATCCCACATCCCACCTCCTCCCCTCTCCCCAAGATCCACTCTTCTTTTGTTTCCCTTCAGAAAAGAGCAGACCTCTCAGGGATATCAACCAAATACATAGCAAGTTACAATACAATTAGGCACAAACCTTCATATCAAAGCTGGATGAAGGAGAAAATGGGTCCTACGAACTGGCAAAAGAGTCAGAGATGCCCCCACTACCACTGTTAGGAGTCTCACAACATATATGCAGGGGACTTAGGGTGGATCCATGCAGGCTCAGTGATTGCTGCTTCTGTCTATATGAGCACTTATGAGGACTGGTTAGTTGATTCTGAGGAGCATATTCTCATGGTGTCTGCTACTTCTCTGGCTCCTACAATCCCTCCTCCCCCTCTTCAGTGGGGTTTTCCAAGTTCTGTCTAAAGCTTAGATGTGCGTCTCTGCATCTGCTACATACGCTGCTGGGTGAAGCCTCTCTGATGACAATTGGGCTAGGCACCAATCTATGAGTAAAGCAGAATAGCCTTAGGAATAGTTTCAATGATGTTTTAACCACACAGTGTAGGTCATGGATTCTCTCTCCTGATATGGGCTTCAAGCTGAACCTGTCACTGGTTGGCCCTCTCATAAGTTCTGTACCACTGTTACCCTAGTACATCTTGCAGACAAGACAAATTGTAGGTCAAATGTTTTATGACTAGGTTGGTGCCCCATTGGTGTCCCACCACTGGAAGTCTTACCTAGTTCCAGAAGATGGCCAGTTCAGGCTGCATATCCCCCATTACTAGGAGTCTTCACTAGAGTCAACCTCGTAGATTCCAGAGAGTTTCCATAGTTCTAGGTTTCTGCAAAATCTGTTATATTTCCCTTTCTGGGGAGATCCATGCATCCCCTTTGAGCTCTCTTTGTTCTTTCTTGGTCTATGGATTGTAACATAATTATCCTTTATTTAGCAGCTAATATCCACTTGTAAGTGAGTATATACTAGGTTTGTCTTTCTGCATCTGAATTACCTCACTCAGGATGATTTTTTTTCTAGTTTCATCCATTTGCCTGAAAATTTCATGCTGTTATTTTTATGCAAACTTCATGATCTCATATAGCTGAGTAATAATTCATTGCACAAATGAATTACACTTTCTTCCAATTTCTGGTTATTATGAATAAAGCTACTATGAACATAGTTGAGCATGAGAACTCTTTCATCTAGCATCTTCAATTTCTACAGTATCTTAAAGTTTTGGTTGTAGATATTGTTTATCTTTTGTATTAAGTTTATTCTGAGATACCTTACTTTTTGTAGCTATTAAGAATGACATGTTTCCTGATTTATTTTTCAACATGTTGCTGATACATAAGACGCTGATTTTTTGTGTTTGTATTCTGCCACAATGTTGCAAGCATTTATTGGCTCTAAGAGTATTTTTAATTTATTATGTATAGCATAGAAGATGTGACAGAATACACGACAACATCTGCAGAGAGAGATACTATGACTTTTTGTTCTATTTGTATTCCTTTGTTTCCTTCTCTTGCTGTAGATAAGACATCAAGCACTATATTGGATAAGAGTGGAGTGGGGACAGCTGACACTTTTGTCCTATCCTGGTCTCAGTAGAAATGTTTAGTTTGTCTCCATTTAGCATGATATTAGCTGTATAGCCTTTATTATGTTAAGGTAAGTTCCTTCCATCTCTGCATTCTCCATAACTAATATCATGAAAGAGTATTGAATGTTATAAAAGGTCTTTTATGCACCTTCTAAAATGATTATATAATTTCATTTTTAGGCAGTTTATGGGATGATTTATTTATAGATTTATATATGTGGACCTATTCTTGCATCTCTGGATCAAACTAACTAGATTGTAGTGAATGGCGTTTTTGGTGTTATCCTGAATTTGGTTTGCAAGTATTTGATGGAGATATTTTTGCATCTATTTTTATAAAGGAGATCTGTCTGTAATTTTATATTGTGTCTATCTGGTTTGGGTATCAGGGTAATAAACAGTGTCTTCATAAAACTGTTTGGACATTCCTTTCCATTTTATGGAATCACTTTACAAGTGTTGGTGTTATTTTTATCTTGAAAATTTGTTTGAATTCTTCAGGGAATTGATCTAGTTCTTGGCATGTTTTAGTTGGGAAAATCTGATTACTGATTATATGTCTGTTTAGGTGATTTATTTGCTTGGTTTAATTTTGGTAGGCTATACGTATGTGTCTAGAAATTCAACTATCTTATTTAGATTTTCTAGTAAATATAGGTTTTTATAGCATGTCATAATAATTTTCTAAATTGCATTGGTATGTGTTTTATCTTTTTTATCATTTATCTTATTAATTTGGTTCTTACCTCTTTTTTGAGATTAATTTGGCCAAAGGTTTGACATTCTTGCTTAATCTCTTCAAAGAATCAACTCTTAGTTTCATTTATCCTTTCTGTTTTTTTGTTTTTATTTCGTTGGCTTCTGCCCAGATCTTAATTATTTATTTCCATAGTAGTTACCTTAAATTTATTTTAGTTATGTTTTTCAAATATTTCAAATGCACCTTAAGGTGTATAATTTAAGTATTATTTGAATTCCCTTTTATTTTTAAATTTAAGAACATAGTACTATAAATTTGCCTATGATGATTGACCTTGTTATGTTTCATAGGTTTAGGCATGTTGTATTTTTATCTAGTAAGCTTATTTCTAGGAATTTATGTTGACAAAAATATATATGCAATTTGGGCTGTCTATCACAGTATTACATACAATGGTGAATTATGATAATTCTAGGAATTTTTTGAAGTCATTTCTGATTTATTCAGTGGCTCAGTCATCATTCAATAATGTGTTGCTTATTCTCTGTGTGTTTGTGTACTTTCTGAATATTTCCTGCTCTTGGTAGATAATTTTTTTCTGTTTTGCTTAGAAAGATTGTAAGTTTTTTTCCAATTTCTCCTTATTTGCTAATACTTTTTTGTGTACTAATATGTAAACTACTTTAGAAAAAGTCCCATACACTCCTGAGAAGACTATTTAGTCTTCAGAATAATCTGTAGGTATCAGTATTTATTTTCTGTCTGAATTGTTAGTGATAATACAGTACTGAAGAAACCACTTTTACTTTGTTGCAGTTAATCTGTGAATTTACATACAGTACTTTTCTTTTATGAAATGGAATGAATCTGAGCTTGTTATGTATGTTTAGAATTATAATACCCTCTTTATTGATAAATCGGTATCAATTAACTTTTATCACTTAAGACTAACTTTTGTTTGAATCTATTTTGTCAAATATAAATATAAATAAGAATACCTAGTTGTTTCCTAATTTTATTTGCTTGCAAGGTATTTCCCCATCCATTCACTCTAAGATATTATTTACCTTTAATGGTGAGATGTGTTTCTTTCTTTCTTTTTTTTATAGTAAAATTTAATTGTTAGAAAATTTTAGAGAAATGTTCCATATAACAGTACAAATGAATACAGTACTTCTAATGAACAGTTTAACAACAAGTACCAAAGTATAAATTGTGCATAAAATTTTATCTAGTAAGCTTATTTCTAGGAATTTATGTTGACAAAAATATATATGCAATTTGGGCTATCTATCACAGTACTATATACAATGGTGAATTATGAGAAATGTCAAAATTAAATACAGAATTTTTAAATTATGAAATTACTTGTAGCCCTTTCTATAATAATTAAAGTGCTATTTTTTTAGGCTAAAACTTTAGAAGTCAATGATATCATCATCTTATACTTTCACATTATAAATATGATATAAATAAATTAAATCACTTCGTAAAATCATTATGCAACTGAAAATTATTTCTGTCAGACCAACTCTTACAGTTTTATAGGCCATTCATTTCTCTTCTTTGCAATGACAAAGGAAAGTTAATTTCAGTCAAAATAGCACACAACCTAATCTCATAAATCACATGTTTAATGTTACTTGCTTTCAGTAGACTTTGAAAACCTTACTACTGTCACACTCAACTAGAAATAAGTTGACAAATCTGGACTAAATTCAGAGAAAATAAATACTAGTCTTCTAAAGTATACACAACTCACCTTCCTAATGTGAACATAAAATTCAAATACCTCCAATTTTTTCTGGAAGATATGTTAACTTCACTCTGAGCAAAGGGCAACATTCCTTTGCATTTCCCAAGGCCATTACACTGAGATTCATCAGATACCTATAACACTTGCTGAAGTTACCCCTTAAATATTTCTAGTTCTGTAGTGACTATTTCTGTAAAGAATAAGTGTGGGATTCTTTTTCAGGACATTTAAGTTTTTTTAATAGCTAAACCACAGATGTAGAAAATAAAAGAATTCTAAGTACTAGCAACAAATAAAATTATACTAGTGCACTTTGGTAAAATTCAATAAAATTAGAATCATTTCAATTATAATCACTGTTTAAGAATGCTTTAGAAAACAATCCCTTGAGTCCTATCTATACTTCAGAATGTATCATCTACCTGAATTGTGCCATTTTTATGTATTTTAAACATATATTATTATGTCTGTGATTTTTAGAGCATAGATGGTCAGAATTGAGAGTTCATCTTGGTAGATTTTTCCTTTGACAAGTATAAAGTGTCCTTCCTTATCTTTTTTGATAACTTTTGATTGAAAGTTAATTTTATTCAATATTAGAATGGCTACTCCAGCTTGTTTCTAGGGACCATTTGCTTGGAAAATTGTTTTCCAACCTTTTACTCTGAGGTAGTGTCTGTCTTTGTTACTAAGGTGCGTTTCCTGTACGCAGCAAAATGCTGAGTCCTCTTTACATATCCAGTCCATTAGTTTATGTCTTTTTATTGGGGGAATTGAGTCCACTGATGTTAAGAGAGATTATAGAAAAGTGATTGTTACTTCCTGTTATTTTTGTTGTAAGAGGTAGAATTATGTATGTGTGACTATCTTCTTTTGGGTTTGTTGAAAGATTACTTTCTTGCTTTTTCTAGAGTATAGTTTCACTCCTTTGTTGGTGTTTTCCATCTATTATCCTTTGTAGGGCTGGATTTGTAAAAAAATATTGTGTAAATTTGGTTTTGTCATGGAATATCTTGGTTTATCCGTCTATGGTAATTGAGAGTTTTCCTGGGTATAGTAGCCTGGGCTGGAACTTGTGTTCTCTTAGGGTCTGTATGAGATCTGCCCAGGATCTTCTAGTTTCATAGTCCCTGGTGAGAAGTCTGATGTAATTCTGATAGGTCTGCCTTTATATGTTACTTGACCTTTTTGCCCTTACTGCTTTTAATATTCGTTCTTTGTTTAGTGCATTTGGTGTTTTGATTATTATGTGACTGGAAGAATTTCTTTTCTGGTCCAGTCTATTTGGAGTTCTGTAGGCTTCTTGCATGTTCATGGGTATCTCTTTCTTTAGTTTAGGGAAGTTTTCTTCTATAATTTTGTTGATATTTACTGGCCCACTAATTTGGGAATCTTCACTCTCTTCTATACCTATTATCCTTAGGTTTGGTCTTCTCATTGTGTCCTGGATTTCCTGGATGTTTTGGTTTAGGAGCTTTTTGCTTCTTGCATTTTCTTTGACTGTTGTGTCAATGTTTTCTATGGTATCTTCTGCACGTGAGATTCTCTCTTCTCTTGTATTCTGTTGGTATTGCTTGCATCTCTAACTCTTGATCTTTTTCCTAAGTTTTCTAACTCCTGAGTTGTCTCCCTTTGTGATTTCTTTATTGTTTCTTTTTAGATCCTGGATTGTTTTATTCATTTCCTTCACCTGTTTGATTATGTTTTCCTGTAATTCTTTAAGGGATTTATGTGTTTCCCCTTTAAGGGCTTCTACCTCTTTACCTGTGTTCTCCTGTATTTCTTTAAGGGAGTTATTTATGTCCTTCTTAATGTCCTTTATCATCATCATAAGAAGTGATTTTAAATCTGATTCTTGCTTTTCCAGTGTATCCAGGCCTTGCATGGTGGGAGAATTGGGTTCTGATGATGCCAAGTAACCTTGGTTTCTTTTGTTTTTTTTTTTTTTTGGTTTTTCAGGTTTCTCTGTGTAGCCCTGGCTGTCCTGGAACTCACTCTGTAGACCAGGCTGGCCTCGAACTCAGAAATTCGCCTGCCTCTGCCTCCCGAGTGCTGCGATTAAAGGCATGCGCCACCACTGCCCTGCTTGTAACCTTTGTTTCTGTTGCTTATTCTCTTATGCTTGCCTCCTGCCACCTGATTATCTCTAGTGCTACCTGCTTTCTCTATATCTGACTGAATTCTTTCCTTCCTGTGATCCTGGTTGTGTCAGAACTCCTCAGAGACCAGCTGTCTGTGATCCTGTGATTCTGGGATCCTGTGATCCTGAGATCCTGGGTGTGTCAGAGATCCTGGGAGTCGGGCTGCCTCTGGGACCCTGGGATACTGGCATGACCAATCTCCTGTGATCCTGGAATCCTGTGATCCTGGGAATGTTAGAGCATATGGGAGTAGAGCTTCCTCTGGGTGCTGTGGGACTGGCTGTGGAGTTCATGTCCTAGGTCTGCTAGGGGCACCTCTGATCCTATGATCCTGGGCATGTTAGATCGCCTTGGAGTGGAGCTTCCTCTAGGTGTTTTGGGACTAGCTGAAGAGTTTGTGCCCAAAATCTGTTCAGGGCACAGGCCCAGGCTGGAAGGAACCTGTGCCATTGGTTGGGCGGGGTTCCTGGGTCCCTGGATCTCACTGGTTCCAGTTATTCCTGGTGTTGGGACAGATCCTCCTCACCTCTGTTCTTATGATCCTGGATGTATTAGAGAGCCCAGGAGTGGAGCTTCCTCTGGGTATTGTAGTCAAGATGTGTTTCTTGAAGACAGCAAAAGGATGAACTTTGTTTTCTAAACTAATCTACTAGTTTGTGTCTTTCTTATTAGGAAATAGAAAATGTTAATGTTCGGAATTATTATTTAAATGTGTATGAAATCTCATTTTGCTGCTTTTGGTATTTTTTATCTTTATATATTTTTTTTCTTTTAGTTTTGAGTATGTGTGTGTGTGTGTGTGTGTGTGTGTGTGCTTTATGTGGATTTGAGCAATTATGAGTGTAGATGTCTGCGCAATACAAGAGAGAGTGTTTGATTCCTTGGAATAGGGCTACATGTGGCTGTGAGCTACTCAGTGTGGGTGTTCAGAATCAAACTCAGGTCCTCCGCAAGAGTAGTAATTTAGTCATGGAGCCATCTCTACACTCCCTGCGGTGTTTTACAAGATCTCTTTTGATTACTTAACCTGTTTTTCCCTCCTCTGTCTTCATGGGAGTTTATGTTCATCTCTTTTCTGCAATGGACTCCTTCCAGTATTAACAGTAGAGCTAACTAGACATAGATTGCTTTAGTCTGTTTTGGTTGCATTGATTTTTAAAACTACTCTTTAAATTATAATAGGTAGTTGTGCCTATTATAATATTCCATGTTGGCCATTCTGAACTTGTAGTGTGTGTTTTTTCAAGACCTCTAGCTTTAAACATTTTAAATGAATAATCAGCTAATCTTTTTTTAAAAAAATATTTTATTGGTTATTTTATGTATTTAAATTTCAAAATTTATCTCCCTTCCCAGTTTCCCCTCTGAAAACCCTCTATCCCACTTACCTTCCCCCTGCTTCTATGAGGGTGTTTCCCCACCAACCCACCTACCCACTCCCACCTCACCTCCCTAGCATTTCCCTATGCTGGGGCATCAAGCCTTCACAGAACCAAGGGCCTCCCTCCCACTGATACCAGATAAGGCTATCGTCTGCTACATATGTAGCTGGAGCCATGGGTCCCTTTGTATGTATTTTTTGGTTGGTGGTTTAGTCCCTGGGAGCTCTGGGGGAGGGGGATAAGTTGGTTAGTTGATATTATTCTTTCCTATGGGGTTGCAAACCCCTTTAGCTTCTTCAGTCCTTCCCCTATCTCCTCTATTGGGGTCCCTGTGCTCAGTCCGATGGTTGACTACAAGCATCCGAATCTTTATCGGTCAGGCTCTGGCAGAAACTCTCAGGAGACATCCATATCAGGCCCCCATCAGCAAGCACTTCTTGGTATCAGCAATAGTGACTAGGTTTGATGGCTGCATATGGGCTGGATCTCCAGGTGGGGCAGTCTCTGGATGGCCTTTCCTTCAGTCTCTGCTCCACTCTTTATCCCTGCATTTCATTTAGACAGGAGCAATTCTGGGATAACAATTTGAGAAGGGTGGGTGTCCCTATCTCTCAACCGGGGGCCATATCTAACCTCTGGATATGTTCTCTTCAGGTTCGCTCTCCCCTTTGTTGAGTATTTCAGCCAATGTCATCCCCATTGGGTTCTGGGAGCCTCTTGCTTTCCTGGTGTCTGGGACTTTCTGTTGGCTATCTCCAGGTCCCCATCCCCCATTGCTACACACTTCTGCTCAATTTCCTGTCCTACTGTATATCTCCCCTGCCTACTCCCACACCGGATCCTGTCCCCTTTTTACCTCTCCCCCTCCTCACTTCCTCCCAAGTCCCTCCCACTCTCTACCACCTGTGATTATTTTGTTCCACTTTCTAAGTAGAACTGAAGCTAACATCAACTATTCTTATAGGCCTACCTTTATACATAATATGGCAGTTTTATTTTTTGCAGTTTACAATATTCTAGGATGATCTTAGTGTTTTACCTATAATTTATATCATGGAGTTTTTCATTTCTCATCTTTTATTTTAGAATAAAATATTATGTATTTTTACGTGTATGGGTGTTTTGCCTACATTTTTGTCTGTGTATCACACATGTACAGTGCCTGTGGAAGACAGAAAAGTGTGTCAGATCCCCTAGGACTAGAATTAACAGATGGCTCTGAATTGTTGTCTAATTGCTGGGAATCAACCTGGATCCTCTGGAAGAACAGCCAGTGACTTTAAATGCTGAGCCATCTCTCCAGCATCCTTGGTCATTTATAATTGGTGTTTTGTAAGCCTCATATTGTGATGATCATTCCTCTTTTTAAATTTTGGGGATTGTCTTGTAGGATTTTACTGAACATATTTTCTATGGTCTTTTTCATGATAATATTTTTCCTTTATGCTCATAATGCATTGGTTCTGGCTTTCAGGTGCCCCAAAACTCTCTCCCATGTTCTGTTTCTTTATTTTTATATAATATTCTGTTAATTCTTTAAATCATACTTCAAATTTAGTATTGACTTCTCCCTCTTCTCCGGAGCAGCCCGGATACTCTGTGTCCACATGATCCATTCTGCTGAGGCTATTGAGCTTTTTACTCAACTTAATGGGTTTTTCTTGTGTAGTATTATTTCCGCTTAGATTTTGAAAATGCAGCTCACTTCATTGAATTCTGCTTATATGGGTTGTATTTCCCCCTTTATTTTATTTGACTTCTTTTGTCATCTTGGAATACATTCAACTGTTCTTTGAGTTGTTTGAATATATCTATAAATATTCATTTGAATTTTCGCTCTGGAGTGTTTAAGACATTCTCATTGATACCAATATTGCGGGATTGGTAATTTTTGGTGGGAACGAGTATGTGCGTGTGTGTGTGTTTGTGTGTGTATTATATTTGTGTGTATATACGTATGTGCGTATTCATGCATGCATGTATGTGCTGCCTCTATCTTGTAATTCATGCATTTGGAAAGAGGTTATTGCTTGCTTAAGTCTTTCTTTTAAACCATAAATTCCTTCTCTTAGTGGCAGCATTTGCAGTGCTCAGGTGAGGAATGTCATAGTAAGGCTGAGCACTTAGGTGGTACTTACACTTAGGGCCACAGGCTTTAACCTTAATCTTCATTGTAGGGACAGCTACAGTCTACAGTAACTGTCACCATCCAATGGCCGACACAACTCCAGCAAGTTCCCACCTTTGTGGTCATCCAATAACAGCCCCCTGCCTTATGTTAGCTCTAGTCCCCTCTCTGCTTCTGGAGCCTGATCTAGAGGTTGGCTTCCATGAGCCTCAATCAACTCCATCTATAGCCTATGTCCACAACCTCTGCTATGTGTTGTGGGACTCTGCACATCTGATGCCTTGCCCTCAGTTAGCTTCAGCTTCCACCCATATCCCCCACCTCTGTAGGTTCTAGAGCAAGTTGTAAAAGTCTATACTTGGGTACCCTACCCTGCTTCTGCCTCTGTTGTGTGCTCAAGCTATATTTCTATGGTTATTAAAACCATTCATAAATTCACTTGAGTGGCCCACAAAAACTAGGGTGGGAATGGTTAGGTATCTGCATGAAGCTGCTGGGAAGTGGTGGAATCAGTAAGAGTTGAGTTCTGGTATGAGGTCTATAGGTCATTGGTGGCATGCATCAAAGGGGATTTGGTGCTTGGGTCCCATCCTTTTTATCTCTCCTGACTCTTGGTCAAGAAATGAGTTTTTTCTCTTTTCAGTACTATGTACTCCTACCACGATGCATGTGTTGCCTCACCACAGGCCCAAGGCAACAAGATCCAACTATGAAGCAGAGACTTCTAAATGTGAATAGTTTCTCTCTGGAAACTATTTCAGTATTCAATATGGTGACAGAAAACCAATTGACATATGTGATTGGCAGTCTGAAGTGGGGCTTTTGCTCTGACTGTACTCATGATAAGGATTAAACTTTGGAATTGGTTTATGGGAGCAGTTTGGGAATTTTGGTCCAGTGTGGCACAGAAAGCTAGATTACTGTCAGTGGAGCTTAATGATCCTATTGGGGCCTCAGGAGACCAAATCAATGATGGAAATAGGGATATTAAGGGCTACATTAATGAGGTTTCAGATAGAAATGAGACTCCATTAGAGGCCTGCCTTTCACAGCATTCCAAATCATTTGGTTCCATTTTCACATGCTCTTAGATGTTTTGGTCAGTTTAGTGGTGTTTACTAGTAGAAGAGATGTCAAAGTGACACGCATACATGACTACCCTGATTGCCTATAGTCTAACTGGCAAACAGTGGGCAAAACAGAAGTAGCAGAAAAACTTGCAGTTTGGTCAGCAAAAGCAGAATATTCTATTTTAGACATGGATGTACTTTGCACTGGGGCACATGGGAAGCTGCCTAAAGACAGCTCAGGGGTCTTCATAGCCATTAAAGCTTTGCAGTCGTATCTGTGGATAAATGAACATTTTGTTTTATTGGAGAAAACAAAAACATGTTTTCAGCTCTGCAATATCCAGGTATCAATGCTCTACAGAGATTATTTCCTTATTCAGGTGTCAAAGCACTCTGAGACAGTGGCAAATATGGTTTGGACCTAGAGACAGGAAGGAGTAGAGTTATGATTAAACTTTAATTTTATTCCTGTGTGATCCAGGTCACACTGCTAACTTTTCATTATTTTTAATTGACATGTAATAATTGTATGTATTATAAGGTTGATGTACAAAGATCCTTGTGAAGGGAATATTAAAAATCTCATTACATGCTGTTTTGGAATATACTATGAAATAGAATTAGAATATAAGGAATAGCCTTACCTTATTGTGTTTTTCACTGTAAAGAGAGGTCTGTTTTCCAAGCCTATGTACCCCATGGAAGCACTGTGGGGCAGACAGATGCCTCTCTACCCTCTTTATCAGACCATTTTACTTTTGCACACATTAAATTAATTTTAATACTTTCATCCACAACTAGCCAGTTAATTAATGGAGTCGATTACAAGTTGATATAGACTGTTTTCTCCCTGTCTTAGTTACAATTCTATTGCTGTGATGGAATAGCATGAGCAAGGCGACTTATAAGGCATTTTAATTTTGGACTTGCCTACAGTTTCAGAGGGTTAGTTCATGAGCATCATGGTGTAGGGTGTGGCATCAGGCAGGCGTGGTGTTGGAGAAGTAGTGGGAAGTTCATATCTGATTTCAAGAAGTATAGGAAAGTGTGCTTGCGCGCGCACGCGTGTGTGTGTGTGTGTGTGTGTGTGTGTGTGTGTGTGTGTGTGTGTGTAGATAGACTGGGCATGTGTGGAGTTTTGAAACTTCACAGCCCACCCCCAGCGATGGACCTCCACACCTCCTAGTCTCACATGATTTTAGTCTGGACTGATGAACAAGAGTCACTATGGAGAGGCACCTGATTTTCGTTTCGCTCCGTTCCCACCTCCATGTTTACATGAACAACTTGCTCTCTCACACTGCTTAATCCTTGTTGTTTCCCAAACATGAGTCCTAATTTTTTCAATTCAGTATTTTAGTCTTGCTCTTAAACAGAACCTATGGTATTTTAATTAGTGTCTTCTCAGATATGAAAAAGAGAAAAGAAAAGAAAACCCAATGACATGTATTACTTTGTGCTTCCAGAAGCTTCTTAATGGAGTTCATGGGAAGTGCCAGTCGGCTAATGCTTCTGAAAATAGGTCATCTATTTTCATCATATACTGCAGACAGGAAACGATTTTTCCTCACTGGTAAATGTGGTTCCTGTCAATAGAGTGTGTGGAGAGCACTGATGTTTCAGGGGAGCATTGATCCCACAGAGAGAATACCATGGCCAGGGAAAAAGGTGCAGAACACTCAGCCGACAGAGAAATTCACAGATCACTGCTGGGCACATAATAGGTTCCTAATATTTTTATATAAATGAATAAGTGCATTCATTGTTATAAATAGATCCAACCCAAAATGAATATGTGGTATTGAAAGGGAAGAATCTCTGTAGAGGACACAAATAATACATGACGTTCGGCAAATTGATCCATCAAGACTCTTTGTGGCTAGTACTAAAGGTCTGAAAGAAATGCGGATGTCCATCATTGTGTGAGCAAGAGAAACATGATGACCAAGCGAAGAATCGAGATGTCATATAACAAACTAAACTCTAAGAAAGAGTGGGAGAATTTCATTGCCAATTCTTTGGTGAGAGGAAATAATAGAACCTACTGACTACTCTATGGTTTTCCCTCCTTCCTAAGGCATTAGTCACACATAAATTCCACATGCAGTTTTTCCTTCAATCATTTGTTAACTGTTCACTTAACAAATACTTTTGAGTTACTTATACGTACTTGGCACTCTTTTAGCAAGTAACAATACAACAAATTGACAAAGTAGGGAGGGTTCAAGCCCTTGTGGCATGATAGAGAATGTTCATAAATGTATATATGGGGTTATGGATATAATTCCTCAGGGTTTACACACTGAAAAGGTCCAGCAGAGTAAGAAACAAGGGAAGGCTACATGCAAGCACGTGCCCACATTCTGCAGAGAAGATATATTGCTAGGTGACATCTAAAGTAACGTCTAAAGGTGGTCAGGGAGTGAATCAGATGTCTCGTGGAAGAAGTTCTCGGCAGAAAGAGCTACAAAGGAAAATGAAGGCAGATTGCTCCTGCCAGGGAGATGTAGCTAGGACCTGGCGAATGGGAAAGCTCAGGTGCAACGCCAACATGTCTTATGGAGGGCAAATATCCCTTTGAGTAAAGGTGTGAACTTCGATTTCTCTGAGTGAGAAGGGAAGTCATTGTGCATTAGGTGCTTCTCAGCATAAGAAACATATGGTCCGTGCATCAAAAAAAAAAAAACAAAACAAAACAAAAAAAAAAACTGTAAGTGAATCAATGCAGAGGGCAGCACTACAAACACGGAAAGAGCAGAGCGCTGCGGTAACCGGGCGCCCGCCGGGCGTACCAGCCAGCAGCTGGGTGTGGTTACTTCAGGATGTTTGCAGTAGAGGTAGCTACACGGATGAAGTGTGGTTGGGTTTGGAAGGTAGATGGTGCATGTTGATGATGATTTGATATAAATCTTGAGAAGACTGTGTACAGTCATTATCACTGCAAATAATTTGACTTCTTTTGCTAAAATAGAGGAGTCCTACTAATCATGCTAGTGTGGGGTTGCGTAGACCATTAGAGATAGGAGTTGGGTTTGAAGACACGAATTTGATCATATAGGTGTTACTTAAAGATGGTTTCATGATGAAAGACAGACACACATATTTAAGAAGCTACATGGCTCCAACCATGCAATTCCAAGAGATGTATGCAGAAGAAATCCACCATTCTATACTGGAAGACAGAAGCTGATGAAGAGTATTCTTCACAGCCATTGGATAGCAGCAGCACATATTTCATATAAGGAACCCCAAATCATGTGATGGTAGACTTCTCATCTGAAGACAAGAAGGTCAAAAGAACTGAGTGGAAAAAACTGTCATCCATGAATCATTTTCAATGAAAGTGTACTGCAAGAGTTCAAAGACAAACTAAAGGTGCTCAGATGAGTGAGCACGGTAGATAAACTAAAGATGCTCAGATGA
>JADRCH010000109.1:5090489-5101516 GCA_019843965.1 Rhynchomys soricoides
GTAGATAAACTAAAGATGCTCAGATGAGATGAATGAGCACTGTGCAAGCACGCCCACTCTTGCAGATGGGCTAAAGAAATTTCTTCAAATAGAAAGAAGATGTAAGAAAAAAATCTTTGCATCTCAGGCAGAAAAAAAAAAGATGAAAGTTGAGAAGCAGAAGTATACAGAGCCTGTTCTTTCTCTCAGACATGTAATAAATCATAACTTACGAACAAAACAGCCTAGCATGTTGTGACTATTGGGACAACGAAGCTTGCTGAACAGATAAAAATTCCTAAACAGGAATGATAAAATATTGACATCAGTAGAGTAGTGTTTCACAAAGACAAACACAGATAACACTCTGGGAATGAGAACAGAGGCAAAAATAAGAGATACACAGCTGCATATACCAATAAGAACATAACTGGCTTTTGGTCAGTATATTTAACAGAGTAAATTAAAATGCCCAAACCCCCACAAATAAAAATCATGACCCCAAATACAAAGCTATTTATAGGAGCTCATTTAAAATTGGATATCATAAGTAGATTCAATTTATGAGGATGGAAGAAGATACATCCTGCAGATATGAAAATAAAGTAAGAGTGTCAATACTAACATCAGACAACAGATTTCAGAAGAAGGACAATTACTAGAGGCAGAGGAACATTACATTATTGTAAAATAATCAACACCCCAGCTAGGCACAATGAGATCAAATGTGTGTAAGAAAGCCTCAAAGTGCATGAAGAAAAAACAAGAAAAAAAGAGCAGTCAAGTCCATGCCATAGATGAGACCTCTGATAGCTCCATAGAGATGGATAGATCTATTAATTGGAGAACCATCTGAAATATGAAAAACCGGAGCAACACAATCAACAGCATGCCTCTGGTTGACATCTTGCATCAGTTCCCCCAACAACAGCAAAATATATTCCTTTTCCAGCTCTCCATGGATTTGTTGGTCAGCATCTTAACTACAATGAACACACACAAACCTGCATGAATGAAAAAGTAACTACTTCATGCATGCCAGTGAGCACCAGCAAAACTGAACAACTAAAAGCAAGAACCATGGTTCTAACACCGGTGTGTCAGTGCTGATCCTGCCAGTGTGCTGCAGTGTTGTGTAGAGCAAGCATTTGTAGAAGTTGGCAAAGTTCTTTTCTTCCCCTCTCCCTCATCCCCCTCTTTGCTTCCTCTCCTTTTTGCCAGAATTTCAGGTGAGACCACAGCACCCTGCTGTCTTGTATCCTATTTTTATGACATATGAATTTAAAAAATTACTATAGCAACTAAGTAAATATAAGAGTATGACTCTGAGATGTGGGACATTTTTACTAGGGAATGTTTAATAACTCTGTAAGTTGTAGCTGACCAACCCCATGCCAGTGTCTAGATGATTTGAAAGTTACTCATCTTTAAGAGAAACCCGAGGCAAGGAAGATGGTGTCTTAGTCAGGATTTCTATTGCTGTAATAAAATACCATGACCAAGAGCAACGTGGGGCAAAAAGGTTTATTTCAACTTACACTTCCATAACACAGTCCATTGTTGAGGAAAGTTGTGACAGAAACCCAGACACAGGAGCTGATGCAGAGGCCATAGAGGAATACTGTTTAATGGTATAGCACCCAGGACCACTATCCCAGGGAATGGGGCATGGCCTGAAGTGAGCTGGGACCTCCTATGTTAATAATCAATCAACAAACAACAAACAAACAAACAAAAACAAACAACAACACTATGGGCTTGCCCACAGGCCAATTTGGTAGAAGAATTTTCTTAATTGAGGTTCCTGCTTCCAAAACCACTCTATCTTTTGTCAACTGAAAATTAGTCAGCACAGATGGCTTAGTGAAGGTTCTTGTTGTCAAGTTTTAATTCCTGGGACCCACAGAATGGGCGGACGGAACTGGCTTTGGAGGGAGTGTCGTATGCTGATGTTTGCACATTTGCTGATGGCACATATGCATACAATATATGCACACCTACACACACACACACACACACACACACAAGCACACACACACACACGCACACACAGGCGTGCACACACACAAACATGTGCACACACACACACAAACATGTGCACACTTTTTAAAGTACAATTTTAGGGAATAAAGGAGACAGTCCAACAGGGAGCCTGCTTGCTGTACATGCATAGGGTCTGGAGTTCCCATTCCCAGAACCCAAGTTCTGTTATCACAGTGTATAGGAGTCTGTTATCTCAGTGTATAGGAGGAAGAAACAGGAAGCCCACAGAGCAAGTTAGCCTAGCTAGAATGGCAAACTCTGGATTCACAGAGACTCCACCTCAATATGCAAGGTGGGACAATATTGAAGAAGACACCTGATGTCAACTTGGAGACACTGCATATACACAGCTGAGTCTATCAGGTGATTAACATACATGCATGCATGTGCACCACATACACACAACATACACACACACACACACACATACACACAACATACACACACACACACACACACACACACAAAACTGAGCATCTTCATCCTTATATTGTAATTATATAAACTTTAGCTTTTTAATCTGACCATTTTCCCATCTTTCTCTTTTAATGGAAGCAGAGATTAAAAGGGAAGAGGAAAAATGAGCTTGCGATGGTTACATTAGTGAGATCTGGAGTCGCCTTGATTCATGACTGAATTACAAAAACAACAGAGGGCAGACAGGGGCGATTACTTAATAAGCTCCAGCCTGAGTAAGTTGAGCAAACATCTCCGTTTATTTCTAATGATCACCAAAGGCAAGGCTAGAATAGTGAGGATAAGCATGATGTATTGAGTCACTGTCTTGTCTCCACTTCTTCCTGGGAAAATATAAAAACACAAAACACACACTCCAAAGAATACACTGAAATCCCCTTGGAGAGCTTTCTCACTGCACTGGGAGACAGGAAATGACTTAAATAGACTTTATAATATTCTTAACAAATAATTACCTTGAGAGATGAAGTGATATAAATCTTGAAGGCTATATTCTGAGAAAATGTCACGGAGACGATTACTTTGGCTGCTGATCTTTTATCGAAAACTAGAAAAAAGACAGCAATTACTCACTGCCCTGTGCAAAACCCTGAGCCTTTACAGCTGCATGGTTTTTTGTTTTTGTTTTTGTTTTTTTAAATTTCTGAAGTATTTAGGATTTTGTTTGCAGCACCTTTCCCCATGGGAGCATGGTCCTTCAACATGGATGTAGACACATGAAGGGGTGAGACTGCCTAAAATATGAAGGTGATTCAGTCTTGATCACAAAGTCACAGGTCTGTGAGATCACTTCTCCTTCTTGCCTTCTTTTTAAAATTCTTTATTTCAACTAATTATTCACATACATCGCCATTTCATATTTATATAGATGCTAGATCTGTATCTATTATCTGTTTACACTTATTTTACATTTTACTCTTGACTGCATCCAGTCTCATTTAATTTTCTTAAAACCAATGTTCTGTCTGACTACTGAGTGTTTTCTCTGAATGTATAATAGTGTTATCTTCCATCAAACTGAGCTCTTCTTCTGAAGTGCTGCCCTTGGACTGTGATAACAAGGTAGTGCCAATTGGTTTATTTCCTTCAGTTTTGAAGAGCAGAAGGAAGCAAACTAAGATAGCAGCAATGCGTGCTCCTTAGTATGCTTCTCTGCAGACCCCTTTTTACCTGTCCCATCCTCTAGAGGTTCTGGCACCCTGTATTATTAAGCTTGTATTGCAGCACCATCTCTGTCATCGTTACCCCACTGTCATTCTGGAGTCTCCTTGTATCACTGTGTTCTCTCTTAAAAAGACACTGGGAGAGGGACTGGGGTGATCTAATCTATGTAACCTAACCTTAACTTGGCCATGTCTTTAAATATCCAATTTCCAATTATGGCCATGTTCAGGCTTACCAAAGTTTAGGACCAAATATGTATATTTGGGGGATAGGTGTCAAAATTTAACCCACAGTGGTGCAACTGTACTTTGACTCATACAGGCAGGCTGTGAAAATGGTTATCACGTCTTGGCAAACAATGTTCACACTCAGCTCTAAGATTAGTGACATATTTTCTCGTAGTCCATACAGCATTAAATTCTATAAAGACGAATTTAAAGAAAATATACACTTAATTACTATCTTTTAGTATATATGGCTATGCCAACTTGAATATAGAAGAATGGAATCAACCCCAGAGTTTAGCACAATTCATGCCTAGAATAGTGAAGTATCATTTATTTCTGGGTGGGTGCATCCTACATATGATTCCAATTTGAAAAGCACAGATTACCTCCCAGTGGCCTAATTACCTGTCTAGAAGAAATGTTATAATCTATATTTTGTGAATCATTGCATAAGAATTTACTGCATAAATAAGCATCTAGTTGTCAATCTATTACATATCTATCATCCTTTATCTTACATCTTCTAATTTCTATGCATCTATCTACCAAACTATAATCTAGTATATATTACATATCTAATTTCCATGCAATATTTATTATAAGTCTATCAACTACTATAATCCATCTATCACCTATCCATCCATTGATCAGTTGACTGATCTATCTATCTCTCTATCATCTATCATCTAATATATATATTTATATATTAATCATTGATCTGTAGCTATCAATTTACCTACCTCTTACCTACCTTCTATCAACTATCACTTATCTATCTACTTATCATCTACCTATCCTCTCTTTCTTTATCATCTTTATTACCTACCATTTATCTATCTACCTATTATATATCTGTTTATCATCTATCAATCATCTAACTATTATCTATCTGTTATCTATCTATCTATCTATCTATCTATCTATCTATCTATTATCTATCTATCTACCTATCATCTATGTATCTATCAATTATCTATCTATCATTTATCTATTATTTATTTTCTGTCAAGTATCTATCTATCTGCATATACAGCTATCATTCTGTCTAGCTATTTTTGCAATTTAATCATTAAAAATTAAACCCACACTGGCCAAAACCCGAGAACAACAAACTAGAAGCTGCTCAATCCTAATTAAAACATGTACATACAATCCTTACACCAGATGTTCGGGAAACGTGGTGGAAGATGGGGCAGAAAGACTGTAAGAGCAGGAGGATTGGGAGATTAGCTGCAAGAGGTTGTTTTCTACTTGTGATGGGAACGCTGCAACCAGAGGATCTCAAACAGCAACACAAGTTGATGTGCCAGTGTGGATGAGAGAAACTTCACAGTCTCCAAATTCTAGGTGAAAAATTACAGAAAATCAATGGCAGCTGGGAAGGAGCGAATCAATCTTTTCTGGGGACGAGGCCTCCGACATGTTATCTCATGCCAAGCGGTCATCCCTGAACACACACACATACAAGTAAAGTATGTTACTTTACTTCAAATTCATTAAATGAAATTGAGAAGCAGCAAAGGAATGGGATAAGGTGGAGGGGAAGAAGTAGAGATGATGTAGATATGGTACTTTTGTGTAAAATTCTCAGAAAATAAATTTAAAAATGGAAATGCACAGATGGACCACATCATACATACTCTACTTTCTCATCTTCTTAAGAATATACAAAACTCTCCCTGTTTCCCTGACTCCCCGCGGCTACTATCATATTTTTCTTGTGTCCTATAGAGCAGAGACCCAATAAGTTGCTCATTTTACTAATTTTTCTCTGTTCTTCCCTCTGGTCGCCCTCTTCTCTACTGGAAATGCCCACACTGTCTAAGACTGCCGTTCCCATCCCCACTGTAACCTGGCAAATGTCCTTTTCTACTCGTCATTTATATCTGTTGTTCTTTATACAATTCTCACTTGTTCACTGCTTGGTGGTCTCTAATGTAGAAAGCAAATTCCACAATGGTGGAGACTTGACTGTTATTTGCTTATAGTTCTAGCTGTGTGGTAATGAAGAAATTGCTCTCTTTCCATGGTTGTAATGTAGTATGCTGTAAATGTGAATACAGCCAGTCACATTTTCAGATGTTCATGAATTATTTGTAATTTCGTTCCTCCTTCATATCATTTATTAAAAAAGACAGCATTCTTTTTATTGCATTTTGTTTTCTTAATTGTTAGGAAATTTGGTCATGCATGAACATTCTTTTAATGACTCCACTTCTCATTTTCTCTGCCCCAGTTCCACTACCCCTACCACTGTTTTCTCCTTCATGTGTTCGTTTTTGGTTTTCTTTTCATCTGCTGAGTCTAGAGTATTTGTATTGGTTTAGGGCCACCTTCTGGAGGAGGGATAATTTTACGTGTCACCTCTGAAGAAAACTGATTCTCTTCCCAACAATTGCCAATAACTATCTAGCTTTGGGAGAGACTTCATGAACACCCTCCCTAACCCACATGCGTGCACACACACAAACACACACACAGATTTCATGCTAGGCTTTTGCTTGGCTTGGTCTTGTGCAGATCTTGTGTATGCTGTCACAACTGGTATGAGTTTATATGTGTGAACTACCCAGCTGCATTCTGAAAACCCTGTTTCATTGTCATCATCTGCCCTCAACTAATAAGCTTTCCTTCCTCACCTTCATTTTCATTCCTGAGCCTTGGGAACAGTGGGTGTGACATAGATGTTCCATGTAGGGCTGGGCACACTGATCTCTTATTCTCTGCATATTGACAAGGTGTAGGTTTCTGTATGAATCAATCTCTACTGTTCAAACAAGCTTCTGTGATGAGAGTGAGAGGTACATTAATAAATGTATATGATGATTAATCATTAGGAGTTGGTTTAATACTGTGTCCATTTAGTAGAATAGCAAGTCCTGCCTTGAGGATCATGATCAATCCAATCACATGTTCTTCACCCCAGTAACAGTGTCAGACATGAGTTCTGTCTTCTGGAGTGAGCATTAAGTTCCAAATAGAAAGTGACTGGTTGCTTCCATAACATTTGTGTCACCATTGGACCCTGGAACATACCCTGGTATGCTGAACATTGTTGTAGCTTGCAGGGTTCACAGCTGGGCAAGACTGATGATAGCTTTTCTCTTTTCTCTTTATTATGCCTTCCAGCACCATGATATTTTTTTTCTTTTTGAGAAACTATTAGCTAAAAGTAAAATATAGTATGTCATTTGAAAAGAAAAAACAATCAAAATAGCAGAATAGCTACAGTACACCTTAGCTATAGTAAAACAGGGATCTACATGAAATGCTTGTTTATATTTAATTTTTGTTAATATATGTGCTAAGAATGAATTTTGTTTTCAGGACAATTAAGTTTTGTAATAGTTAAATCACAGATGTAGAAAATAAAAGAATTCAAAGTATTAGCAACAAATAAATTTGTACCAGTAGACTTTGGTAAAATTCTATAAAATTATAATCATTTCAATAAAAATCACTGTTAAAGAATGCTTTAGAAAACAATCCCTTGAGTCCTATCTATCTTTCTGAATATGTCACTTACCTGAACTGTGTCATATTTGTGTATTTTAAACATATATTATTATTTTACTGCCTGTGATTTTTAGAGCATAGATGTTCAGCATTGAAAGTTCTTCTTGGTAGATTTTTCCTTTGACAAGTATAAAGTGTCCTTCCTTATCTTTTTGATAACTTTTGGTTGAAAGTTGATTTTACTCGATATTAGAATGGCTACCCCAGCTGTTTCTAGAGACCATTTGCTTGGAAAATTGTTTTCCAACCTTTTACTCTGAGGTAGTGTCTGTCTTTGTCACTGAGGTGCATTTCCTGTATGCAGCAAAATGCTGGGTCTTGTTTATGTATCCAGTCTGTTAGTTTACGTCATTTTATTGGGAAATTGAATCCATTGATGTTAAGAGATATTAAGGAAAAATGATTGTGACTTCCTGTTATTTTTGCTGTTAGAGGTAGAATTATGTTTGTGTGGCTATCTTCTTTTGGGTTTGTTGAAAGATTACTTTCTGGCTTTTTCTAGGGTGTAGTTTCACTCCTTGTGTTTGTGTTTTCCATCTATTATCCTTTGTAAGGCTAGATTTGTGGGAAGATGTTGTGTAAAATTGGTTTTGTCATGGAATATCTTTTCTCCGTCTTTGGGAGTAATTGGGAGTTTTGCTGGGTATAGCAGCCTGGGCTGGCATTTATGTTCTCTTAGAGTCTATATGAGATCTGCCCAGGATCTTCTAGCATTCATAGTCTCTGTTGAGAAGTCTGATGTGACTAGTGAGACCTAGTCTAGTGAGACCTGTTCTGATAGGTCTGCCTTTATATATTACTTGAGCTTTTCCCCTTACTGTTTTTAATATTAGAGTAGGGAAGTTTTCTTCTATAATTTTGTTGAAGATATTTACTAGCCTTTTAAGTTGGAAATCTTCATTCTCTTCTATGCTAAGAGTAAATTTAATTATTGATTCATTATTTAAAATGCAGTAAAGAATTTCTTTTACTATTTTCGCCTTCTAGTCAGAACCAGACTATTCAATTACTCTACAAAATTGTAAGGATACACGAAGGTTCTCTACGCACAGTATACTCAATGTGAATTCCATGCACAGGTGAGTATCTCAATGAATGGTGTATACTTTACTTTTCTAAGTAAAAAAACAAAAAAAAAAACAAAGAGAAAGAATGACAGGTTGTATTACTTTTTTCTTGTGATAGAACACCTTACAAAAAACAACTTTAGGGATGAAGAGTTTATTTTGGCTTATAGTTTAAGAAGAAACATTTCTGTCATGACAGGGAAAGCATAGGAGCAGGAGTAGGAAATTTTTGCTAACAATGTCTCCAAAGCAGCTAGGAAGTGGGGCTGAGCTACAGAACCTCAAGGGCAAGGTCCTTTTCCAGTGGCACACTTCCTCCAGCAAGGTTCTACCTTCTAAAGGTCCATGGCTTTCTGTTCTAGCCTCTTCAGCTGGGGACCAAGTCTTCAAACGCACAAGGCCATCTAGGACTTCTTACATTCAAACTACAAAGAAGGGAAAGCTTACAAACACCACCTTGATGTAGCATTTCTGGTAAAATGCTGTAACATGAGGATTACACTGTATGAAATGCTTCAGATAAACATTGAAAGGTTACATTTAAATGATGACTGAACATACTAAGAAAAGGAAGAGAAGACTTCTGATTTTTTTAAAAAAAAATTTAATTCTCATTTGTTAAACAAAATAATATTTCATTATGAGATTTTATACATGTATATAATTACTATATCCTGCCCCTTCCCACTGTTTCCACACCTCTATCCACAAACCTTCCTTCTATTTTAACATATTATTTTCTTTCTTTAATCATTGCTGTTTCATGTACACATATAAATATACAATTTCACATTGCTGTATCCAGTCAATGTTGCTTGCTTTTGCATGTTTTTAGAGCTGTCCACTTGGTATTGGATCACTAAATAAGGTTTATTCTTAGAGGAGACTGATTCTTTCACACTCAGCAGGCATTAATTGCCTGTAGATCTTCATTTAGCATTGTGAGCTATCCTCACTCATGTTGGTAGGTCAACTGGTGTTGTCATTGTCCAAGTCTTTTAAAATTCTTTTGATTCTTAAAGCTAATGTACAAAAACCATAATAATAACCCACAGCCTCTTGATGTCATTGTAATCTGTAATCCCATGTTCAGTGTAGCACTATTTATAATAGTTAAGAAATAGAAACAACTAAAGTATCTATCAACATATGAATAAATAGTAGTATATATGCAATAGAATATTCATCTTTTCACAGCATGAAATTCCTTTCATTGTGGAAACATGAGGGAACTAGAAATTATGTTAAATGCAGGAAGCCAGGCAGAAAGACAAGTGCCACATGATGTCACTCATGTGTGAACTCCAGTAGAAGTTGAGACTAGTATAGTAGTTATGAGAGACTAGGGGTGTAGATAGAATGTAAAAGAAGGTGGTAAAGGGTAAGAAAAACATTGATGGATAGAAACACCACACCCTGGTGTAGGTTTACTATAGGCAAAGATAATGTACTATTTATTTTTAAAAGCATTGAGAAAGATTTTGAATATTTTAAATATTAAGAAATTATATGAGCTTAAGCAGATAGATATATTTACTCTGAAGTAAGCATGACACCATGTTTCTACATTAAAAAAATCTTGAACACATTCATCAATGTGTGAAAAAATATAGAAATCAGGCAAATCTAATACTTACTGTTAGAAGTCATGACAGGGGTTATTTGGGAAGGAGTAATCATGAAGGGGGCCGTGACTGAAGCTTCTCTTTCTAGATGTGGTGGTTGGTTATGTTGGTGTATTTATTTTGAGATGTTTTTTAATCCACACAGTTTTGATATGTGAATTTTATATATACATACTATATTTCAATGAAAATTGAAAAATTCAGAGTCAGTAACACACACCCACATATACATATCCAGTGAATATGTTACATAGAGTTGATATTAAAAAGTTATAGTTGGGTTTTGGTGCAATTTGATAATTTGGGCTAGATTTAATTAAAAATAGAGTAGGAAATTCCCTGCAAGTTAAAAAAAAAAAGCAGCAGATACACCTTTCAGTCTCTTGCTGTGAAATTTTTAGTTTTGAAGTAACTTAATATACTCATTTTGAACAGCATATGATAGATGGGAAACTTGTTATGAACACTAAGATGAATGAAGGAATAAATGAATGAGTTTAATATTTCAGTATTTAATTGGCTTCTTGGATTAAACCTAATTTTTATTAAACATTTACTTTGTCTAGAAATGTCCTGACTACCTATCTAGAATGTTTTTTCATGGATCATTCACTAGCTCTTTGGCACAGGCCTTATTAATGTTATGTCTTTATTATATTCATTGTATGTCTTTATCAAACCTCTCCCCTCAAGGCTTTAAGGATTTATGTGGAAGAGGAGGTAGAATGACAATTGTAAGAGCCAGAGGTAGTGGATGCTCCAAGGAAACAGTATCTTCCAGATACTTCACTGCTGATACACATATGAACTCAGAGACTGTGATAGCATGCATAAGACTTCATAATTTCAAAACAGACAAAACCCCAGTATACAGAAGGGGAAGTGGACACAAAGTCACACGTTTAACCAAGAAGTTATTTGCAATTGAC
>JADRCH010000109.1:5101526-5134722 GCA_019843965.1 Rhynchomys soricoides
CTTACAAAACCTAACAGCAAGACCCTATTGCTGAAGACACAACATACTTGAATGACAGAATATGGAGAATTATGCAGGCATAGTCCTGGAAGCCTGTGCCTACTGGGTAGCTTTTATAGTGCAGGAAGATGCTGTGAATGCTACCAGGCAAGAAAAGTAACCATGATTCTTACCCAGTTGTGACCTCTGTAAGCTACAATAATGATTGGCCTAGCAAGACATGCCCACTGGTTGAAGAGTGACACAACAACATGGGATTTAAGTTTCACACTACATGATGAAACCCATACTTGGCATCTTTAGTAGTCCAAGAATCAATGGCTTGATGGGTCATAGGCCCTAGGTGAGAAATCATTACTATTTGCTAAGTAGACATAGTCATAAACTGACTCTTAATGACTTGTCATCATACACATAATGAATGTAACTCTCATTTGATTAGCTTCTATTTGCAATAGGTGGTAATGGACACAGAGACCCACAATGGGCCAAGGCACAGAGACTAAGAGACTGCAGTGTGCTCAGCCCTAAATGGAACAAATACACCTTAGATTTTTTTCCCCCAAGCTTCAGCGAGTGCAAAATCCAGAATGTTGGAAGTCTACCTGGAAACTGTCTTCTGGACACAGTCAGGGCTGCTGGCTGTACTTGTGAACTCATGGTAGTGATGTAGTGTGCAAAGGTCTGTGCAAACCCAAATAGATACAATTCAAGCATGGAATCTAAGTTGGGGATGAAATCCAACCCCTAGTTGTAGAACTATTGACAACTGTTATCTTCCACAAGAGAGAAAGAGAAACACTTTTCTCTAATAGTGAATGCTTTATACTCTGAGCAAATTTCATTACTGCTATATGCACATATATGACCTCATGTGGGGTTATGATCCACAATTTCAAAAGCTAAGTATCCAAGCATCATAACTCCTCAGCCAGATTAATTAAAAAAAATACTAAAGTAGATATAATAAAAGATTAAGGCATCAGAAGTTTATTTGTTAACTGATTAATGAATTTACCAGAATACAAATAAGCAGATGATTGAAGTAAAGATATCAGTTTAGGACTTGGGAGAGAAAGCTAACAACACAGAAGATAAAGCCAGAAATAATGATGAAAAAACCACAATATGGATAGAAAACGCAGCAACAAAATTGAAGTTAAAGAAAGCCTCAATTGTTGCAAGTAAAAAACTCAACGAACCAACTTAAAATATAGGGAAATTATCAATCCTAATACAAAATAAGCAGAAGAAAGATTATGGGGATAGAGGACAAGGTTGAGGAAATATTGTATTTTAATATCAATAAAGAAAAAGAGCAAGCATGAGAATAATGTGCAGAAAATCTGAGACATAACCAAAAGACTAAATAGAACTAAATCCATTTGGTAGAAAAAGAAGCTTCAATCAAAGAAACAAAAATGCAAGGAAAAATCAATTCAATAAAATTATTCTGGGAAGACTTCTAAATGAAAAGAAATGTATACCTAAACACAGGAGACATTATCGTGAACCCCAAGCCACCACGAGTAAAGAGTCTCTTACAACACACAGTCTAGATGCCTAACTTAAAAGCCAAGAGACAATGATTAGAGCTGTAGTAAGAGTTGTGACACTGATGTTTCCTCTTACTACTCCATTGCCTTTGTGGGAAGCATAAAACCCTGGCCCATTAACCACTGAAATGAATAGCATAATAGCTAGATTTATGTTAATGGTAATGGGCCTGCTGACATTCCCTAGTAGAAATGGTCCAGAGTGGAGAATAGTAGTGTGGGAGAGGAAGGGGTGATTGATGGTGTTTGCAGCATTTCACATGGGACTCCACCCATCGATATCTGAGTCATTCATATTACTGTAAGTAACTCTGTATCCTGTAGTTCTAATAAACTCACTGATTCGCCAAGTTAGACTTGGGTAGAGTTGTTATCCTGCACTACTGCTGTTGCCCTATGTGAGGTAAAAAGGTATCTGCTGATATTTCTCCAGGTATAGTAGCATAGCATTGTAAAAGAATGATGCCAGTTCATTTACAAAGGCAACCACATGAAAATAACACGAGACCTCGCACAAGAAACTCTCAAAGTCAGAAAAACCTGGCATTAAATAGACAAATAACAAATGAGACATCTGTATTGAACAAATGCAGAAGAATAAAGGTATATGAAATATACCAACCTAAGCTAGAGCTGCAAAAGACATTTAAATCTTAAATACAAAGAGGTAAGAAAGTCAGTCTCAATCACAACAGAAAAAAGAATAAATTTTAATGAGAGGAATAGATGGAAAAAGGACTATTAAAAATCCACTCCTGTCCAGAACAGTAAAACAGCAGATCCCTCATATGAATAGGGAAGAAAGGAACAGACAATAGTCCAACCATTCAGCAAAACAACTGATAACATTCTGGGGGTTAGCAAGCCTCTTGTAATTACTCTAAATAGAAAAGTTGTTTTAACTTCCCAATTAAAACAGTTTCTGTTGACAAACAAGATTTACCATCTCTTTTCTCTAATAAATATACTTTGCTGTTAACAACATTCCCAGACTGGTAGTGAAAGGGAAGTATATTTATTAATCAAATAAAAGCCCCAAGTAAGTTGACTTCAATGTGTAACAGTTGTCTTGAAGCTCACTGAGGATGAATATCAGGAGTCTGTTAAGGCCTACTAAGAGGAAGCTATTTCCTCTTGGTCAAACGAACAGAATACCCCTTGCACTTGGTGGAGTTATAGCATTCTAGTCTGCTCCAAAGATTAAAGCATTACGTATCATTGTCTCCTTGCTCAAGAATAATCTATCTGGGTCTGTCAATCACTTGGTCAAGAGACCATCATCAGGAGGGCTTATTCACCTAAATCCACGCTAAAGAGGAATAATTATTCCTCCCATCAGAAATTAATTAGATAATGTACTTTCTCTTCCCAGATAACCCACTCCCATGTATTAGCTTGTAGAGTTTCCATTACATGACATTGTCTCATTCCTCCTTTTCTGACCTACTCTTCCCCCTTTCCCCCACACCCTGTGTGTTATTTTTGATACTGACCAAAGCCTGAGCATGTTTCCCCCAAGACAAGTCTCTAGGATTTCTTATGGTTTTCTCTGACATCACTACCTCCATTGCTTCCATGTTGTCTTTCTGTTCTGTGGCAGCTTATAAGTGCAGTGTGGTTCTCACCTGCTTCTCTCCATCTTCTTCCTGGTGGAGCTGCCAGCAACAGAGCTTGCCTAACCTTGCTTTTTAACAGTTCTAATAAAATTGTTCTTGAAATTCCTTTGAAACCCCCCTTTATATCAGTCTGTTAAAAAGAGAGACCAAAAACACAAAGACAGAACCCCGATTTTCCCTGATAAAAGCAGAACTAGTAGGAAGAGATAAAAAAGGATATCAAATCTTAATAAAAGCAACAAGTCATCAAAAAAGATTCAAAACATCTGTAACTATATATGAACTAAATTCTGGAGCTCCTAATTTTATTATATACATATAAGAAGACAAATATCTTGGTTCAATAATAATTGGTGTCTTTGCCACATCACTCCTGTTAACACAGATCCTCCCAGTAAAACACTAATAAAGAATCATCAGAGTAAATCAGTATTGTATGACCAAATGAACTTAACAGATTTGAACAGCATACTAAAGCTGTGAGATACACTACTTTCAGTATCCCATGGAACTTTCACTAAAATAAATCAAATTTTAGCCATAACACAACTCAGAACAAATATACACAGTAAAAATAAAAGTTTTTTGTCTTACCAAGTCACAGTGGAATAAAACTAAAAATCAATAGCAAGAGAAAGCACAAGCACTGTCTGTGTACTTGTAGACTAAAATGTAACTCTTAAATGACCAATGATTCTTTGGGCCACAGCTAAGGCATTTCTAATGAAAAGTTTATAATTATGAGTGATTACATTTTTAAAGAGTCAAAGAGATATCAATCAAGTAATGATATATCTCAAAGTCTTAGGAAAGCAAGAACAAGCCCAACTCTAAAGCAGGATGTCAAGAAACGAGGATGATCATGAAAGTACTTAATGGTACAGACACTAAAGAAAAATATAAACTCTGAGCCAAATTTACTAGATAAAGAGAAAACCAAAATAATAAAATTAGCGACAATGTAGGGGACATTACAACATATACCAATGAAATCCAGAGGACTGTTGAGGAATACTTTGAAGACATGTTTTTGTTTGTTTGTTTGTTTGTTTTTAAAACCTGGAAATAAAAAAGAAATGGATAAATTTCTAAATGCATAGAACTTACAAAAATTACATCAAGAGGTTATAAACAATTTAAGCTGATCAACAAGAAAAGAGATTGAATCAGTAATAAAATCTCTTACAAATGAAAGGCCAGAATCGACTCTCCCTGACAAATTCTAGCTTCAATGTTTTTCAGATTGTTCCAAGACACAGACAATAACACTATAAAACTCAGTCTATTACGCTAGTATCACCCTAATACCCAAACCAGATAAGGGCACAATGAAAAAACAATAGACCCAGTTTCTCTGATAAACATAGACATAAAAATTCTCAATAAAATTCTTCCAAACTGAATCTAAGAAACCATTAAGAAGATCATATACCATGACCCATCCATCTGGCTTCATTCCAGAGATGCAAAGAGGATTTAGGATATAAAAGAAAATGTATATACTACAGTGTGGAAGCAGACCAAATGGAAACCACACCATTACTCTAAAAGATGCAGAGAATGCCTTTGAGCCTGTTCAGCATCCTTTTCTGCTAAATAATCTGATGAAACAAGGGTCAGGAAGAAGCTGAGAAACCTGTAGTCAACATTACACTAAATGGGAAATTATTTAAAACATATACTTTAAAATGTGTAATGAGACAAGACCTACTCTACTCATTCTTCTCAATATAAAAATTGAAGTCTTGGCCAAATGAGAAACAAGAAAAAAATATAAGTGATATAGAAGGAAAGGGTGTCAAATTACTCTATTTGTTGAAGGTAAGATAGTAAAGGTCATTTCTTCAACAAAGTAACAGACTTCAAAATCAACATTCAAAAATGCCCATAGTTTTCCTATAGACTAATAATAAACTAGCTGAGACACGAATCAGGGTAAAATTCTACCCCCAGTATCTTAAAACGATATAGCTAGGGATGAACTGAACCACAGACATGGATGAGTTGTACAGTGTTTAACAGTAAATAACTGAAGAATGGAATGTGAAGATATTAGTAGATGGGAAGACCTCTGATTTTTCATAGATTGGTGTAATTAACATTGTAATGGCTACATTGCTAATAGTAATTTACAGGTCAAATAATAAAGTTCCCATCAAAATTCTGATAACATTGTTCATCTAAGACTGACAAACAGAAGTGCCCCAGACCTTAAGTAGCCAAAGCAATCCTAAAGAGTAAAGTTGGAATAACTACAATATACTGAATTGAAAGCAATGCTACAGAGCATAACAACAACAACAACAAAACAAACAAACAAAAAGCCCAAAAAATAAAAAACAAAACATTGTGACATAGCACAAAAATAGAGATATAGGCCAAGGGAATGGAATAGAAGATCCATACATGAACTTGCAGAGTTCTAGCCACTGAATCTTTACAAAGGTACAAAAATTACATTGATAAACGGACAGCTCTTCAGCAAATGGTGTTGAGAAAACTAGATATTACATATAAAAGATGGAAACTTAGTCTGTATCTCTTACCCTGTACAAAAAAATAAATGCAAGATATATTAGAGGTCTTATTGTAGTAAATAAACACGTGAAACTGCTAAAGAGAAACTGCTAAAGAGACTACCAAGATACATCAAGATACAGGCACAGTTTATAGCTCTCAGGAAAGGACTTCAATAGCTCAGGAAACAAGTTTAAGAGTGGACAAAGGGGAATAAATGAAAAGAAGAAATAAAAATCAGCAGAGTGGGAGAAAGTCTCTCCCAACTATCTATTGAACAGGAAATTATTATCTAAAATCTATAAAGACCACCAAAATTGAAGATCTAAAACAAATCATAAATAAATGATTGTATGCATTGGAAGGATGGACAGTTTTCAAGAGAAGAAATAAAAATGGACAATTAACACACAGAAGTTTCAGCATCATCTTTGGGAACATGTAAACTAAAATTACATTACAGTTCATTTTGCCAGCAGCAAAATGGTTATCATTTATCATTTAGCAAACAAACAACAGAGGAAGATGTAACTTATCTCCTGCTGGTGGTAAAGTAAATTGATGGTCGTCATGAGAACCAGTGTGGTGGTTAGCATGATGGTCCCTTAAAAGCTAACAATTGCTATGCCATCTGATCCAGCTATACTACTTACAGGTCTATAAAAATGGAGTTTAATCCAGCACACCATAGATCTTGCACATCTATATTGATTACAGCACTACTCACATAGTCCTTAGAGAAACAGTTCAGATGCTTATCAGCAACTATTAGATAAAGAAAATGTGACATGTACACAATAGAATTTTACTTAGTTAGAAAGAAGAATAAAATTATGTTTCCTGCATGAAAATAGATGAAATTGGAGATTAAAACACTAAGCAGAATAGGCCATACTCAGAAATACAAATATCTCTTTTATCTCATATGTGGAATTCAGTTTTAAGATCTCTATGAGTTTGAAGCCAGGATGGACTTCATAGTGAGTTTCAGTCCTGTAAGAGCTACATAGTGAGAGGCCATTTCAAACAAAACAAAACAAAACAAACAAAAGACAAAACTAAAAAAACCAATATTACAAATAGGCCTTAAGGCATATTCATTTTTTTATAATGGAATAAAAATGTGAATCTTGTATTGTATGATAAAATGAGATCAATTAAACAATACTGTTCTCTCCTAACAAAGTGTTTCATAATCCATGAAGGATAGATAACTGGAGAAAATGCTAAGAATAAACATATTTCAATGAAAAGGTTTACATTTTATTGCAAGCAATCAAATCTATTTTGAGCAGAATCACCAGATTTGGGGAATAAAAACTTTTAGTTCAAATTAAATTAAGTGAAAAATTATACGTTTAAATGTCTGTAGGTTAAATGACTTTTTAAGGTAATGTACGTTGCTGTTTGTGTAATGTTTACATTGAATTGGTCTTCCAGTATTTTGCCTGAGAACTTGAGTGCTGAGTAATACTTCGGTTTTCATTCTGAAGGTCAGGGTTGGATTTGTTGATGCAGATGCTAGTGGGCTGCTCCTTTGTGGCAGCCAAGGGCATGAGCGTTGCTGCTCTTGGGAGGGAACTTGTGATGGTCCAATGGAAGGACATCCATGTTTAACACACACGGAATGTATCAGATGGCATGATAAATTAAAGAGGCCATTAAAGGCAAGTGCAGCCATTGTTACGCTTAGCTTAGATACTTGTTTTGTTTGGCTGGCAAGATGACAAGGTCTGTCTCCTCACCAAAGAGCTAATGTCCTCAGTTGTCTAGATAAGATTTGGGAAAAAGAAGAGGATGGTTGCAAAGGTGGACATTGCCAAAAACAATACACACAGTATTCTCCTGTGACTGGCCCTGATTTATACAGAACCACTTACGAGAGAGTATATAGTGAGGAGCTGCCAAGGTAACTTTGCGTTTATTTAGCACTTAAACCAATGTTTGTTTTCACGATACTTTCAAGGCAAGTCACTTTTACGAGTGAAGAGAAGAAAGGGTAAACTAACTTCCTGAGGGTTGCACAGTGGGCCAACAACGGAGCAGGAAAGATGAGAAAATCCCTCTGCGGCTGATGCTGAAGACATTTATTAAGGTGGAATTGCTATTACTGTTTAAATTAACTTTGTTTTGAAAAGAACTTAAAAAGTTTTCAGAATACTCTCCACAGGGATGAGATACCCTTCGGTAATTTAAGATGTCTCAAATTCAAAGTTAAAATTTCTCAGATAGCTTCAGAAACTCCAACAGTAACACAATCTTCAGAAATTCCCTTCCTTTTGTCCTATTCTCTCCTGAAGAAGTAATTTATAATTTTATTTTTATGCAGGTTGGAAGAATGGGTTTTATAGCGGGTAGAGATCTCTTAAATCCTGTAAGAATACATTCAAAGTGAGTTAACTATCCTGAACCAAATACTACTTTATTCATACTGTGAAAATACTTCAGTGAAGCTGGACTTCAGGGCTACACTTACATACTCGAATCTTAGTCATAAAGACAGTAAGTGAAAGTTCAAAGATTCATAAAACCATTATTTCTGTTCCTGTTAGAAACGGTATTAGGTACAGCTCATTTGAAGTATTTGAAGCTATTTTGATTTCAAACAAGCCTTTTTGAAAGCTTTTGAAAAAAAATCATCTTAATGTTATTAAGCAAGGAAACAAAGATTTTTTGTGGTATTACTAATTGCCAAGCAGTGTCAACCAGAAACCTCAGTTGACTCTAATTGTAAGAGTGTTTCAGCTTTATCTTGATGGAAGATTATCTAACAAATTACATTTTCAGCAATTTGTCTACAAAGAGTAGACACTAAAAATATGTATATGTCATAATTCGGTCACATAGTACTCTGCCAAACAAGCCAGGCAACCCTGTAATTAATGAAAGTGGACATAGTTGTCCTGCGGTAATCTACTCAAGCCTTGTCCAGCCTTGAGCAGTGAATGGTGTGTTCCATAAGGCATGCTCATGCAAGGCCTCCAGCCACAGACATGAGAGGCAGTGAGGAAACAAATAAAATCATGAAAAGTCAGCCAGAAAGCTGGGATCAAGTGGTCTGGGATCACTGCTGGAAAAATCACAGCAGCCCAGAAGCTCAGAGTGTTTATTATGTACAGTTGAACAGAGGGGTGGGTGCTATTGCATGCAGCTGAACAAGAAGTCTGGCGTTGTTAATATAGATAAATGAGCAGGCAGGGTTTATAATGTACATCTGAATCACACAGGTTTAGCTAATCTCAGTAGGAGCCATCTCTGTACTGGAGCAGTCTTCAGGCCACAGATACCTGGGGACATGTTGGGTTAAAGGGGGTGTGGAGCCCCAGGCTCAGGCCTCTTGGAGAAGTGAGACGAAGGAAGTTTGACCGTGCTTACCTCACGGCACTGTGGGGCAAGTGTCGGGATATGAGAAGCTGCAGGAAACCACCCGAAGGTGGGAGAGTGCGGCCTGGGGCCGGTCCCCAAGACCACACTGAGCCAGCTCAATCTGGTCCCCAGGCGATTAGGCATCCCAGGCTCTGGGGGATGCCATAGAAGAGCTAAGAACAGAGTGGGGGCCACAGGCTGGAACTAGCCTGGCCTAGGGGGAAAAGCAAGGAGTTCAGCTGAGTCTCACAGGGACTGGGTCCTTGGCTTGTTGCCAGCTAGCTGGTTGGCTTGGTGGCGGCCATGGCTGGGATCCCTGAGAGACCTTCTGTAGGAGACTAGACGAGGTTCTTTGGACTAAGGCCTGTTCCATCATTCCTCACGGCAGATCTGGATGAAGAGAGACAGTCCATGGTTTTAGGGTGTTTATTGTCATGGGGGAGAGTGGTGATGAGTGAATATGTACCCTCACAGCCTTCCCCTCTCTCCCCACACCTCTGGAAAGGCAAGGTTGAAATACCTATTGCAGGGAGGAGTAGCTGAGAAGGGAAGTGACTAAGCCTCTAGGTGCCCATTAACATGGGGATGTCTTGAGGCTATGTGACCACACCTCTACCTGTGGAGAGACTTGGGCATTCCCCTTATGTGACTGATAGTCACAGACCTATGGAGAGCTGCAGTCAAGTCAGGAGCCTGGAACCCAGGAGCGTGGCAAAATGCCTATCGTCCCTTGTAGGGTTATCCCCTGCTGGGGACCCCCTACTGGGTCCCGGGGTTTTAAACCTTAGCTCAACCAAAAACCAGGCTGCCTTTCAAGGTCCCACAGGGACAAATGGTTTTCTGCCCACAAAGTCAACACTCATACTGGGTCCCTGGGGAAGGATTTTGTCATTTCCCTCTGAGTATCACCTCACAGGGAAGGCTTTGCCGTGCCTCCATGGGTCTGAGGCTCTGTGGTTCTTGACATGACCATGTGTATGTCAACAATGTAACCTTTCCTCAGGACTTCATTTGCTCTGTTCCATACCAAGAAGCTACAAGTGTGTGAAAGGCAGAGGTACAGAGTATGACCAGAACCTGCAACTGTTTTGGGTATGCAAGGGTGACTGGGCAAAGATGACTACAATGAATTCAAGTAAAGCCAGCCTTCTGCAGGATACTTAAATGCAGGTTTTAGCAGAAAGCAACTTAAAGATGGTGTTGGAAGCTTTTCTGTTTTAGGGGGAGCTGATCAGATCCCATAGGCTCTTTCCTCTGTCCTGAGTCTTGTGTGCCTAACTGGCTTTGCTCCTATTTGTCATTTGTTTTGTTTCCTTTTCCTCATCTTTCTGTGATACTCCCTCATTCTTGGGTATGTCCAGTTCTGTTCTAACCACTTCCTTCCCGTTCTTTACTTAGATGGTGTCATAGAAACAGTTTGACCATGCACAATTCTTCTGGACTTTGTGTAACGAGGCATGGAGATTTACCCTTTCTTTGACCACAAAGTGAGCTTGCCATATATGGGTAATGTTAACAATTAGCAGAAGTGGGAGTCACTTTTAGATATCACTCAGACTTCATTTTGTAAAGTGGTAGTCCTAAGATTGTTCATGCAACAAAAAAATTTTAATAAGGTTCCAGATAAAACGGTAATGAAAAAAATAATTGAAATTAGGGGTATTCACTCAGAATATGTAGTAGATTTTTCTGGCCTTTACATTTACTTTTTGTATAAGTACATATAAAATGTGTTTGTCTGTGTGGTCACATGTAGGTGGGCTTACATGTGTGTGTATGTGTATGTGTGCATGTATGTGTGAATACAGAGGCCTCAAACTATGCCAGAAATCTTTCTTAATCACTCTTCACTTTGTTTATTGAAGCAGGGTCTGCCCTTGAACTCAGAACTTACCAATACAGCTAGTATAAGCATCTGTAATGCCTGCTCAGCTCTTAAGTGAGCTCTGAGGGTTAGCACAAGTGCTTTATACATTGAGCCATCTTTATGGCCTTATCTTTCTAACTTTAAAACAACAAAAATATAAGGGCAGAAGGTTCTAGCATGAGATTGCTCCTTTGGTCCCTAGTTCAGCTTTTATAGCATATGAATACTTACTGCTTTGGGGAAAGCAAACATTGTTGTTTTCTGCTGTAGCCCATGCTTGTTACTGCTATCATGAAATTAAATGGGTTTGTGAGCTCTGAGGAAACTGTGCTGGTTCTTGTCCCCCCCACTGCTCCAGATGCAAAGCTATTGTCGTGAAGAGATATGGACTTGACCACCATCACACCAAGTGCCAGTTGCTATTGGCAAGAAGCCAATCACCAAGAGGTCAAAGATCAAGTGTTATGCCAGAGTGTGCACCTCCAATCACCGCACACCCAGGGGTATCTAATTGGGCAAAACTGTCCACAGCAAAATCTTTAGAAACATGGCTCTTAAACAGAAGGCCAGACAGGAAGCCAAGACCCAAGAGAGGCAAGAACAAGATGTTCTTCTGGAAGCTTCTGTTTTTAGATGCCTTTTGTTTCCACCATTAAATTTTTATTTTTTAAGGGCTCATGCTTGAAAACAACATGATCATCTGTAAACCTGCCTTTCCCGATCAGCTAATGGTAATTTTCAGTCACTAATGTGAACAGTCTGTGGAAAGTTAATGTTGGAATTGAAATGATTAAAAACCTGCATAGTGGAGCTTCAGAGTTCTATGCCCCCAAAAGCTGGCACCATTCCTGGACCTATGTGATACCTTCAGAATTAATAATGTTTAAAAAGTGGTTTTGGAACAAAAACTGTAAATGCTATGCAGGAATATAAAACAGACATTCTCTCTTCTGGTCATCTTACTTTTCATATTGTTTCATCTAGTTCCAATTTTCTATAAAACCTGGTTTTCATGCTGAGCAGCTTTCCTTACCTGCTCTTGGACTCTAAGTTAACACTTTCTGATTCTGATTCTTGGCACAGAGGAGTCATGTAATGCTCCAAGGATCCCCAGTTTTAAATGGAGATAAGAAAGGGGAGAGAAATTGAAAAACAGAGAAGGACACTGCAGTACTACTGCTGAGATGCAGCTGTCACAGGCCCTCCTGGACTTTCCCAGCATTTCAAAAGATCCGCTGCCTCCTCCTCATGGTTCCCATAACTCTCCACAGGGTTTTCCCTGATGACACTGTGAACTGTTGGCTAATTGTATGAGTCTTATGTGAATTTGTAATGAGTTGTGACACATCAGAGGTCTCAGACAAGGTCGTGGACTCCATGGCATTGTCAGCAGAGAGAATGAATGAAAGAAAAGATCTATAAAAAATTGGGTTTGTTTCTATATACATGGGAAAGGTGATGACCAGAATCTGTCTTCAGCTAAACATTGAATGTCTTGTTTAAGTACCCAAAACCCAAGTGAATTATAGAGAAAATAAAAACTATGACAGACCTGTTAAGTGCAGTTTTCAATTTAATGTGTAGGCACATGTTGCTCTTCTTACCCAGAGAACCCTGTGCTATAGCTTTTCCTTGGTCCATGTTTCCAGGACTCAGGGAGTGTGTGCCTATTGGTTCAGGTCCATATTCTTGGTTCCAAGTGGTAGAAATAAAGTAAAAGGAATGATGCAGGCATTTTGCTTCCACATTCTCATTTTAATGTTCAACTAGAGGTTTCCTGTTCTCCAACAAATAACCATTCTGAGTTTTCAGTTTTTCCCTTTTTAACATTCTAAGGAGACTTGAAAGGACTTTAATGTTTGATACTGTAGGAAGAATTACTTCTGGTGATATTAGTTTTCAATAATGGGCTGAGTTAATGGTTCTTTTATGCAACTGTCTCCACATGTGCTGCTTCATGTGATAACTGATGTATAGCTCTTGTTTCCACCAAGCAAATCAGGAAAAATACCAAAGATGGGGCCAGAGATTCTGTTAGTTTCAAAGAGCGGGGTGGCAGAGCTGATCTTGGGTCTCAAAGTCAGAGTTCTTTCCTCTTCCTGTGTTGACATGGCTTCACACTCCCTATAAAGTGAGTCTTGCCCTTCTTCCCCCCTCTGAGGAGATCATGTTTGTCAGTGTTAGACATGATTTTATTACCCAAAGACGGGTGATGGTCTCACCTCCCAGTTCTTGATGTCGAACCCTGGGACAGTATGTAGTCTAGGGTGTGTCCTGTGCTTCCATATCAGTCTTTAAGGTCACAAAGAGGGAGTTTAGTCCTTCTCATCTTTGACATAGGCCAAGATCTTTGGACAGAAGAAGAAAGTACACATCCCCAAGAGGCAAAGGTACCAGCTATCATAGGAAATTTGATATATTTTTTTATTTATTGGCTTGTAAAGGGCTTGACAATACCTACCAAGCTAAAGAGAATCTGTTGAATTTTCATCCAGGCTGCCTAGTCTTACAAGCATGTTAGTAGAGGCCATCGGTGGTAGTAGGTACTAACCGGTCCATGGAGATTGCTATTTAAAAACAAAAAAGAGCCTATGCAACAAATGTTTCAGGTAGAGTGAAACCTTGACTCAGAGCAAGTTATAGAGTAGTGATTCTTTCCAGGCAAGAATTATCCATCACAGGCATTACTGACGGGGAGCCAAATATTGGTTCTTATAGCTCAGGTGCTGCAGCTGTTCATGTGGAAGAGGGGTTATTCAGAACACTGTTCTCTAAGTAGCCTCACACAAAATATTGTGTACTTCAAACTTAACTTAGTTTATAACAGTGTGTGTCTGTGTGTGTGCACACATGCACGCGCGTGTGTGTATTTATGTGGTGGAGGGCTCTCAGTACTTTTCTCTCCTATTTCCTGTCACACTGACACAATGTAGAAGATATATGTGGGAGGTCTACCGAGACAGAGATAAAGATAATAAATTGCATATTTAAGTATTGTGAGCTAAGTTTCACTAACTTTTTACTTCCGACCACTCCACTTTAATGCTTTTTAAGAACAGGCTGAGCTTCTTCTCATGTCTAACCTAGAATTGTATGTACAAAGTTGACAAAATAGAGTGCATAAGGCATTTCTGCTTAACTTTCCTAGTCTTTTCCAGGATGATTCCTTCACTTCTTTAAAAAAAACATTTTTTTTAAAATTATGACTATCATTCTCTTAGATCTTTGTTAAATCTTTTACTTAACAGATTTCCTTAGTATTCCATTCGTTAAAATGATAAGATTAGAGCATAATTACATTTATTTTGAAATTTTTGCACACAAGTCCATACTGGCATATGGGTAAGCACTTAAACTTTCAGCGCCAAGAGGAAACATGGTTGTTTAAAAAGGATTAAGTATCTTCTGAAGTTTTATATTCATTAACAAAGCCACAGACATGTGAGATGGTCAGAGGTTAACATGTTTGCCATGCAAGTAGGAGGGATAGGGGAGATTAGATCCCTGAGAAACCACAGAAATTCCAGGTGAGTATAGTGACCTATCTATAACCCCAGCCTCAGAAGGCAGAAAGAGCACTTCCCTAGAATAAGCTAGCTAGAAAGACTAGCCATATCAGTGAGCTCTGAGTTCGATTGAGACTGTTGGGTATAATTTTATGAATCATGCTTCCTCTTGCCTTGTCTCCTGGCCTGGTGCTGCAGCCCCTCAAGACTTAGCTCAGAGGTCATGCCACTGTTGGCTCCACTTCCATCCTGTCCCTTCCTCCTGAGATCGGAGCCACTGCTCATATTCCACAGATCATCCACTACTGTAGCTGGTCTGCTGACTGCCAAAGACCTCCCTGGTCTCACTCAGCTCCCATGCTAGCTCTCCTGGTCTCTGCTTGCTGCTTGCCCAGTTCTGCAATGGCCACCTCACCCAGCTTCCTTTAGCCCCGTTGAAGGAAAACCCTAGAGACTTTTATATTTTAAAACTGACCAGATAACTCAAAGGCTGGGCAAAGAATATCCTGCCCCATCCTTTTTGGCCTCTGCAGTTACCAGTGGAGGCTACAAACTACCGGTTCCTCTCTGCTCTGCTGTCTGGTGCCATTTCCAATCCTCTCCATCCCAGTTTTCTTGTGCTTCTTGGAAATCCCGCCTTATCATTGACCCAGCAATTAGCTTCTGCTGTCTTCATTTAGCCAATCAACAATTAGGGAAACTACCCCTACATAAGACTTCCTGTCTCAAAGAATAAAGTGGAATAAAGAACGATCCACTAGGATGACTCATATCAACCTTGAACCTCCCCAGGTACCTACATGCATCTCCCGCATACACATGTGCACATGCACATGTATCTCATCCATACCCGTGTGCTCACAAACAAGTGACTATGCATACACACCTTCATGCATTCACACATGCATACAGGTGAAAAGAAGGAGAAAAAGGAAGGATCCACTTGATATATAATCTATTATAAAGATGCAGATACTAATGGCTGAAGTCTTAAGATCTCAACTACTTTTTCTTGCTCATGGATGTTAAGGAGATAAATGTATATGAATCCAAGTGCAAATGAAAATACATAGCTATGTTATATAGTGGAATATCTGGGGCTGGAGAGATGTCTCAGCTCTTGCAGTGGACCCAAGTTCAGTTTCCTGCATTCAGGTTGGACGGCTTACAATTCCTGGAACTACAGCTTCTGGGGTTTTGACTCTCTCTTCCGGCCTCCACAGGCACCTGCATTCATGTGTATCCCCCCCCCTTCCCCAATGAATATAAATGTAAATGGCATTTTGTGTAGAAGAGACGCTAACTTCAAGACAATTCGTTTCATTGTGGCAGTTCCAGAATTAATTTCCATGGATAAGACTTGTCCATTTAATATTCTATTCCACAAAAATTGTTTTTAAAAATTATTACTAATTCTATGGAACACATTATTCTAATCTCATAGGTAACTCAGTGAGCCCGTAATTTTCTCCTACAATCTCAGAGCTATAGATCCAGTCAGGATACCAATTATGAACAATGCAGTTTTCATCTGCAAGTGTGAAAATGACCATATGTCATGGCTGGATCATATTTAACCCATTTGAATAACAGGAGTGGTTTTGATTTGGCTTACCCTCCCATTATGAAAAGAACACAGAGTATGTTTTCTCTGTACATTGGTTTACTTTACAGGACACAGTTTGAGTCTGGTAGTTCATCAGGGACTCGTGGCAAACACAAGAATACAGGAAAAGTGCTTGGGTCTCTGCCGTCCATGAGCACACAGAGTTAAAAAACAATGTTGGTAGATAGGCTGCCTGCCCATGATACTGTGTGGAGAGCCAAGGTCGCTCTGCCTGAAAACATGTCAAGCCACATCAGTCAGAGAAAACTGCTTTAGGTCCAATATCAATCACACGCCATACCAGATCCCTTCTTGCATCATAATACTAGGGTATCATTTCCTTCTAGTTCATCAGCTCCAGAAGGATAAGGTAAACCAGGAGAGCAGTTAAAAGAACCGTTTACCCATTTCCCCTAATTCCAAGATGATGTGGTTAGTCTAAATCCAGCACTGTTTAAAGGGAAGGTTATTATGAATTCCAGGGGATCTCTCAAAGGCAACTTCTCTGGGTCATTTGCTTTTCTTGTTTATTTGATTTTGAACAGCTACAGACATTGCTGGCAAAATAAGCAATTTTCTCTTGAATTCTTAACCATGCCACTGATTAACTGTAAGGGTAGAGTTACTTCTGAGGTTACAACAAGCTCTTGAGATTTGGTGGTTCACTGCCTGCACTTCCTCTAAAACCCCAGGAGTCTCTGCTCGTGACGGTTCCTGAGCTTCTACTAAATTACTCGATATGGAAAATAACTACACTAATCAAATTCTTTAAGCATCTCACTATTTCCCTATTTGGACATGATGAAAATCTTGTCAGTTAGCTTGCTTATGACTGGAACTGGCAGAGGACAGAAGGGGAAAAAAAAGCAGAGCACAGAAGAGAAAGGCATGTCTCATTCAGAACTCAAATGGGAACACTGGCCATTGTGAAGTCTCCCTACTGAAGGCACACATTCCCAGGGTTTCAATTGTATTAATTTTTTCCAATGCTGATTTTAATTGTGTTCCTTTCCCTTTGTAGGCAGATTGCAACCCAATCCCACAATGTTAACTGCAGAATCTCAGGACGGGTACTAAAAGTTTCCCACCACAAATCACTTGTGAAGAAGGTGATATCATCAAGTCACTTCAAGCCTAAGTGACTCCGGGCCTAAGTCAAGGCCGAGGCTTGAGAAACGGATGCAGCCATCGACCCTCAGATAATTATAGGACTTCTTAGACTGGCAAAGGCGTATCGTGTCTTCTCTCCTTGTATTGCAGATGAAATCAAATCTAACATCGCCTACTGTGGTGTGACTTACAGAGATCTTTCTTCAACAAGCCGTTTCCTGCAGTCTTCCTTGAAATGAACCAAGATCATTTTGAAATTTCTGTTTTATACCCAGGGAGCCTTTGCTGTGCTATCCATACAGGAAAGGCTACAAGTTCCTCCCCTCCCTTCTCCTCCCCTCTCCTTTTTGATCTTTTTCTTTCTGAGTGGTCTATGAAACATTTCTTATATCCAAATGATGGTACATTCTATTCTTGCAAATTTGCCAGTTTCAAAACTTCTTTAATAGTTTATTGTTGCTGTCCACCGTTCCCCTTCTTGTTTTCTCTGAGGATCAGTCAGGGAAATACCACCTAAATTTATTTGTATTTATTAATGCGTTATAGGCCAAATACTTCTTTTTGAAATGAAATCTTGCAGCCAGAAAGAATAAAACCCAGTTCTTGGCTGTCACAGTGGTGGCATGGGGTAATATTAGATGAAAAATAGAGACTGTGGGAATGTAAAGTCCAGTTTGCTCAGTGCTGGCCTGTCTTCCTATTAAGGCACACCAGCTTGAGAGTTTTCTTTCCACTCACTAAGTAGCTAAACCCTGATATCACAAATAAAAATGTGATTCACAACCCAAAGACACCCAAAGATAGCTTGCTATTTTAAATAAAATGGGAAGTACATTGGGATGGCAGCTCTGAAAAACAATCCGTTTTCTTTTTAACTGCTTTCAATGTGGTCTAGTCTTTCAATGCTCAGACAGAGGAATAATGGAAACGCTACCTTCCTCTCTCTTAAATCACACACATTACCACTTCTTGCCCTTCGTCACTGACCTCTTTCCCTTGGTATGAGCAGAAGGGATGAGTCCAACTGGTCTTTTGTTGTCAGAAGAGTCTTTCTAGAAGAGTCTCCTGGGTGAGTTTTTAAGCACAAGTTCTTCACTCTGAAGGACGTTGGAGACACTTTCTTCTTGCTGGGCACCACAGTGATTCAGGGAAAGGTCAAATGCAGAGATTTGGGCCTATTGCCAGTGGTTCTCCACCCATAGCAGTACCACATTTGCAGCACAACCTGCAAGAGGGCACATGATTTCCACATACATCTCATCCTTGCTGTTGTTTTGCTGCTCTTCAAAGCAGACATCACTGATCCTGACTCAGGAGCACAGTAAGGAGTTCCCAGAGGCACTTCTGTTAATCAAGAAATGTAGATAGTGTTCTATCCTTCAAGAGGATCAGCCTACAGGGCCAGCCAAACAGTGGTCATCAACAAGTACCTCCCATCTGATAGAGAACTAGCGTTTGTCATTTTGAGGTCAGTGTACTAGTGAGAAGATGCTTTGTTTGGTTTTTATCTTCACTTCCAGAGGGATACTGTCTTCTGATAAGGAAGTCTCCACGAATGGAACATTTCTTTTGGATCTTAAAAACACCTTGCCATTTCCTTTGCTATCCCATGGTTTCAGGTGAAACATCTGCTGTGAATCCAACTCTTCTCTACTTAATATGTCTTTTTTGTCTGGAAACTTCTAGAGTTTTAGACTTGACCTTATCTCTCCAAATTAAAATTTGCTGTATTTTGCTGTGAGTTTCTCTAAGCACGTCCTTTTGGCTGCTAGGTTACTTCTCGAATGTGTGTGTTGGTGGTGCCCTTCCCCAGATCCAGGGAGATTTTAGTCATTGTTTCTCTGAAATCAAATTATTTTTTGTCCTTTTGGAAGTCCATTTCTATGTTTTAGATCCTTCGTTACAGTCTCACACATTCTGGACATATTGCTCATACATTTTTTCCTGTCTATTCTTTCTATTTGGGGAAGTGGGTAAATTAAATAGGTTAGTCATTAAGTCCCTTGCTTCTGTCATATGCCATTTTTATTTTATGAACAAATTCATAAGCTTATCCACTAAGATTTTAAATTAATTATATTTTTTCAATTTTCTTTTTGTTTTCATTTGGTGTCTGTGTTACTATCATTTCTTTCCTGAGGAATTTTTGTTTAAAATTTTAAGACTTACAGAAAAGATTTGCTTATTCACTGGTGTGTGTGTGTGTGTGTGTGTGTGTGTGTGTGTGTGTGTGGTTGGTGCAGGTCGTGCAGAGGCCAGAACAGGGCATCATATACCTTGGTGGTGGAGGAGGCAGAGGCAGTATTAACCACCACAGGTAAGTGCTGAGAATTGCACCTCTCTGCAAAAACAGCGAGCCCTCGGGAACACTGAGTCTTTTCCTCACCTCAAATTTTTATTTTTAAAAATTTGTGTCAGGGCAATGCATCATTGGAAGAAGGGAGTGTACATGAATTTAGAGCACTTGCTGCATAATGTGAGACATTTGGATTCTTTCCCTAGAAATGTAACACACACACACACACACACACACACACACACACACATTGGTAGTTGTTTAATGAAGTGTTTTATTTTTTATTGCTTTGAAAATCCCTAACTCCAACAGCTGATTCATCTGAGTGGGTGTCTACTGATAGCCTTTTCTTCCTTGGGGTGGAGTTTTTGTATGACTTTTTAATTTTATTTGGCTTAAATCTGAAATGCCTTCTTAAGGATCAGTGATTAGTGTCATCAGTGAATTATTCCCTTGATGGATTCATTGATGGAAGATAGTAGGACCCATACAGACAAAGCAAGTGACCTGAGCTGTGTCGTGGAAGGGCATCCATTTCTCGCCTTTCTGTTACCAAACTACATCACCACAGAGCGGAATCTACACAACAGAGTAACCAGGGGCTGAAACCTCAGAGCCATGAGCCAAAATAACATTTCAATTTTTATTTCTCTAGGATATTTTGTCACCATAAGAGAAGAATGAGTAACTGTCAAAATCTTGTTGCAGACTTTCGTAGTGTAGCAGGACTTAGTGAATATACATGTTCATTTTCATGCTACAGAAGAATTGGGTTGGACCAGCTCGCCACTGAGCCCTGATGATATCTGTGTAAGACAAGAAGAATGTTAACCAGTTCTGCTTCCTGCCACTATGCTCTGCTTCATCAGGAGCAGATGTGAATGGAACCTCATCTCTCCACTGTATCCTGTTGATAGCAGGATGTGGGGGAGTGAAATATTGACTAGGGTAGTTTACCACAGGAAGTCCTTCCAGAACTGTCGCTGCTGGTGTTCAGCTTCCTCCTGGGCCCGATGACTCCAGTGATGTCTCCAGGCTCTAAACACCCCACCTCTTCTCATCTTGTTGACATCAGATGGAACAATTCAGGTCCCTGCTTAGAAACACGGACACTATACAGTGGCAGCTGTTTTCATTGAGAGAGTAGAGGGGGGAAGGATCCTTTCCTTCCTCATTCCTGCTGAAACCATTGGAGTAGGGACAGAAGGTTCTATTTATATTTAGTAGTACCAACATTTTCTCCTCTACACTGTAGTTAGAGGAAATAAGATATTCTTGAAGTTTAATTTAATTTAGTCTTTCCTGTGTCTGTTGACAGTCTAGAATTGTAGGCTTATTTAGTGGCCGGTCTGTGATTTAAAGGAGACAAAAAGAAAGCCAGGTGATTCTCTAGTGTGGTCCTCACATCCCAAGGCCCTGGAAATCTGTTTTTATGTCTTCCTATATCTGTTTATTTTGTTAAATTTAGGGATCTCCATAATTTTTTAGGAGAGAATCTGAAAGGAATATGACCACTCCATATTTTCTGGAATAATGAAAAAGCTTCATTGTAGACTTTCATTCCTCTCTCTTCCATATCAATATAAAATATACACAAACCCCATGACATTAATTCAATAACAGTAAAATTTATTTAGACAGATTTCCTTATGTATGATCTTGGAGCAAACTAACCAAAATTCATACCCAGAAATTATTAGCTTCCTTCCTTTGAAGGTGCATAAAACCGAGCTTAAACCTGAATGTTCTCTGCCTTCTTTTAAAGCCTGTTTTCATTCAACAGATATATTTTTTACTATAAATAAGTAAAACTGTATTCAGAAAGAAATATTTTGTTTTATCAAATCCTTATTATAGTTTATAGATTATTTCATGATTAAAAAATATCTTCAACTATATGGATCTGGCTCACAGTCCCCAAGAAGAACTGAGGTGTTGGAGATGAAATAAAGTACACAAATTAGATTAGTTAAGTTCTGCTTTCCTTTAAAGTTTTCATGTGGTTCTTGAGTTCTAATATGTGTAGATAAATGAAGACAAGAGTTGATGCACATGTAAATGAATTCATGAATGAGCATGTGTCTGTGTGGAGTTCTTGGATGCCTCTGAGGGAGCAAAGAACACAATGTCAGTTAGGAACACACTGAGTAGCAGATCTAGACTTGTAAATACAATTTTGTACAATGGAAATCAGAGGTTTTTGGATAATGAGAGAAGACTGGAACATAAGAAACATTCATGATATTTGAGTCTTTTCCATGGGATTGCATGTGAGAGCTTACGTATGGAGTACTGCGAATCCACTGGAAGAAACCTGATTCAAGGTACATTTGCTCATCAGATCTGAGAAAATCGTAGCTACAAAAATGACCCATGGGTTATGTAGGAACCTGTGAGTGTATGATGGCCTGGTAGGTCAGTGAATGAATAAAGAAGAGTCTTTGATTTGTGTGTCAATTAAAAGGAAATAAATGAATTTTGAATTTAACTTTTGTTTGAATTCAAGGAACGAATTATGTCACTTTTTCAAACAAAAACCGTTTCAATTACGTCATTTCCCTCTTCTCCCCACCCTATCCTTCCTGTTGTCCTACCTAGAGTAGCCTCATTTCTGCTTTCTTGCTTTCACAGCCTGTGCTTCCCCTCTCATGACTTCCTATCTCTTTCATGGTCTACAATGACTCTTACCCCCTTTCATTAAAGTATGTATAAACATCAAAAAGTATGTATAAACAACAAAAAACATCTGAACATGAGAAAGAACATGCATTTTTTGTCTTTCTGAGCCTGAGTTGCCTTGAATATTATAATACTTTCCAGATATGAGAATTTTCATAATTTCGTTTCCCTTCATGGATGTCTATGTGTAAATGAGCACTGATATATGTATTTTGTGTATGCATGAAGAGAATGGAGAATAGGCCCAGGATATGTTAGCAGGCTTTCTGCTATGGTATCATACCTTTACAGTTAGCACCTTAAGGAGGACAGAAGCATTTTCTCAGCTTATTGGAAGTTTTAGCCCATAGGTTGACTCTTTGCTTTCAGACAAGTCAAAGCTCATCATTGAGGGCATCCACTAGCAGAGCTGCTCCCTCATTGGAGCTAGTAAGGAGAGATAGAGAGAAAAGGACTAGTCCCAGTATATTTAAGGCCATGTCTCCTATGCCCCCACTTCCTTCCACAAGACTCCAACTTATACCCATTGCACTATCTCCCAAAGGGAGAAGCAAGCCTTCTTTAATGAGCCTGTGAGAGATCTTCACACTCCACACTGTAACTGGGGGAAGAGGGAAAGAAGAGGCAATCACAGCAACATGCTTCAACTCCGATGTCTCGACAAGGAGTGAATAAGAAATGGAGGTCTTCCACTCAGTTTTCAGTGTTGCTTTGTAAGTTCCAATCTCTTCCTAGTCTAATTTGGAAATGAATGTAGTAGTGAGGGAATCATATTTGCTACCATTAAACATTCATTCATAAACATTTACTAAAAAGGGGATTTAGGTTTGCACCTTTTTGTGAATTCATGGGAGAACTAAAATAATCACCATTGTGATTGGCTGCATGCATGGGAACCACATGCAAATCTGGCAGGACCACACAAGTTTCTAAGTTGGTGGGAGTGAAAGCACCATGTCTACTGTCAGGTGAAAATTTCCACCAGTTGACTTTTTATTTCCCAATGAAATGATCAGGAGAGAATGTGTCACATTAGAGCAAAGCTTTCCCCAACCCAGGACCATGAGTTGGTCTTTTCAGAGATTAGCTGACACATGACTGACATCTCACCAAATGACTGACGAGCTTTGAGGTTTTCACCCATTGATATCTTGGTGGTTACTTGTTAAGGTCACATCAAATTTACAGTCACTGTCCTAGACTAACCTTGGTTATAAGCTGGCAGCAATGCTGAGAGTTCACACTAATTATTGCCATGTAAGAAACTTCAAGACCAACTATTGTTCTATTTCACCTGTGAAGAAAGTGACTCTCAGTGAGGTGAAGTAATTGCCTTAAGGAAACACATAGATAAGCCTTGATAGAACTGGGCAAGATATCTGCGCAGAATCATATGATCAGTTGTGAAACACACTATGCCTAAGTGCTTCTAAAACCATCCCCTAAATACAACAATTGGGGTCATAGGTCATTGAGCTAACTCCAAGGAGATTTTTTTTTCAGCTTTTAGTGGGTGGAGCATGAAGTAGGGAGTGCAAAGGAGCAGGCAACTCCAAATTTTACTGAAAAATCCCATCCGTGAGTTTTGCCTCTCTGGGGGACTTTGAACAACATATTATACTTTCCTATTTCCCTACACACACAAGGCCACAATGGATGTCTTTGTGATGTTCTAAATTAATTGCATGTTTAAGGTACTTTTCTGTCCTTCCAGCCTTTCTCTGCTCCCTCCTCCTCTCGCATCCTCTCCTCCTCCCCTCCATCCTCTCTCCTCCATCCCCCCTCCTCTCCATCCACATCCCATTCCCTTTCCCCTCCTCCTCTCCCCTCCCCTTCCCCTCTCCCCTCCCCTTCCCCTCTCCCCTCCCCCAGCCTCTTGCTTTTATTTTTCTCTATTCTCTTCTCCCCTCTTTTTAATGCCATAACTGGTTCCAAAACATTCGGTTACAAAATCATCAATAAATCATAAATTTTCCAGTTGTTTCTAATGATTAAAAAAAATTTAAAGTTTGTAAAAGAAAAAAAACTTTTTGTTTTCATAAAACTTCTTGCTTAAACATCACAGGTTACCAGTTGATATTTGATAACCAATTAGGAGGCTCTTCCTTGGAGAAGATTATCTCTCCAGCTCTTAGCATGCATTAGTTTCTTGTTCTTTGTTTGGGGGTGGAACCCCATGAGATTTTCCCTTTCTCCACTAACATGTCTCTAGGTGTTTTTCTTGTTTGGGTCTTGTTTAATCTGCCATATTCTTGAAGTAACATGAATGAAGAGTCCCTGTCATTTCTATTAAACAATCTCACAGCAGATTTCTTCATCTTCTAGCTCTTGAAATCTTTCTTCCACTCGTGTGTGTAACAATAGCTAAGAAAAGGAGGTCATAAATTTGACAGAAGTCAAGAGGGTTGGTAGGAGGGCTTGAGGAAAGAAAGGAAAAGGAGGAATGATTTAATTATACTTTAATTAAAAAAAAATAGAAAAAACTCCGAAAAACCCTCCCACCAACACACCCACAATCCAATCAATCCAATCAATCCAATCCAATCAATCAATCAATCAATCAGGACAAAACACCCAGGACTTGACAAGGTTTGGAGCTAAGATGTGGATTTAAAAAAATCCCAGTCATATAATTTACTAAACTGTCCAGTGGGGAAATTTGGGTCACTGGGATCCTCTCTGCCTTGCACAGGTGATTGTTTGCCCACCTCTGGGCAGATGGCCTTTTCCTGGAACTTTTACTGGCAAATGATTGCAGGAAAATCTATTTCTGGTTGATCCCTGATTCCTTATTTCCATTTGAGCATATGTGTCCATCAGTACATTTTTGTTCCTCTATAGATTGGATGTTCTCTATGTGATACACAGGCATTTTCCCTCTCTCCAGTCCATCAGAAACTCCTTCGGCAAAGCAGGAGGGAAGCTCAGTCTGCTCTTTTTGGCTCAATGAGGAAGAACCATCAAACACCCAAGTGAATTTCCTCAGCCTTTCATTTATGCTCTCTAACACTGATGGATGCTTTCTTCTTTAGTAAGATGGACATTTTCTGACCTTGCCAGTGATTTGATAGTACTTGGCTCTTTGTTTGTATACTTACCAGGGATCTCACCAGAGTTTCCTGAGTAGGGGTAATGTTGACCAAACTGAAAGAGTCCCTGGAATTCCACTAACACAGGCTGCTTACTTTCCCTATTCTCTGTTTATTTTTCGTCTTTAGTTTCATTAGATTAAGTTTCCTTTATTTAGACTTCAGCAAGAACAACGGACATAAAGAAATCTAGGGGATTTGAAACTTAATTTGAATAGACCATCAATTAATTTACTACTATAAAAAATATCAGATCACATATAGAGGCTTATTCACCCCATGAGCTAAATGGCCCTAGTGAGAGCCCAAGTCTACTGTGTCCACTGGGCAACTGGTAGGGAAATTTAAGGGAGATGCTGTACTCTGATTCCCTGCTTGGCACAGCACACGTTCAATGTCAGGCTCTGGCTTGGTAGAATGTCTGACATTGGCTGGGGATGAATTTTCCCAGTAGGCCTGACTCTTGCCTGGGTTTCTACTGACTGAGCATGTGATTTTGTACTTTTCTCTGCAAGAGAAGAACGAGAGAACACACAAAAGAATTCCATGTAATAACATAAATTACTTGCAGGATCCCATCTGGTCCGTTGTTTGAGGATTTTTAGCTCTTAATGATGTCCTGAAGCAAAAGCCATTCTGTGTCTCAGGAGCAGTTAGTGAGGGAGGCAGAGGTTTCAGGATCATCTGATGAGATTCTGTCATGATGATACCATCTCATCTTGTGAAGTATCCCCCTTTTCTTTTATCTTTTCCTACAGATCCCCCTTGCTTTCTTGATTTTAAGCTTTTTATGAGTGACTTGAGAATTTTGTACAATGGATTTTAATCATATTTACTCCTCCTGGGTTCCCCTAAACCCAACCTGTTTTCCCTTCCCTTCCCACCCAACTCTGTGTTACAAATGCCCATTAAAGTAGATTTGTGCTGCTCTATACTTATGGGTATATAGTCATCCTATGGACCCTGGTCTACCTACCAAGGTGCAAGCAATGGAAGACTACAGTTCTTTATCTAGTTACGCATCCCACATCAATCTTCATCCGGACTGATAGAGCAGTATTCTAAGAAGTCTCCTTACTCCAGTTCCTAAGGAGCAATTAGAATATCAGGTACTCACATAGTCAAACTCTATGACGTCATGTCATACAGGATATGAAGGACTGGTTCCATATATGCAGCACTCAAATCTTTCTACTGTGGGGCCTTAGCCCACCCACTGGTTCATTCTCTTCCTGCCAGATACAAGTAAGTCAACACAGAGCTCTCATACATGTCCAAACATCCCAGTGCCAGCCCTCTGTTCCTCAGGGCCTTTTATACTTAGATTGTACATGTTTCTACCAGTCACTCTAGTTAGACCTCTTGTATGAAATATTTATCTGTACTGGGAGTTTTTAAAAAATCCCTGCCCTTTTGTAATATTTGTTTATCAAAATTAGTAAGGTTTTGGAAATAGACATGCTCAAAATACATTTTATTGGAATTCTTTGAAGAAACTTTTTGCATACTTTTATAATTATTTATGAAGTATAGACACGGGGTATATATCCCACTTTGTCCCTGAGGTTCTTTATGAAGATTTTTAAAAATTAAGTTTTAAAAGTTATCTCCCTTCAGGGCCCACATCTGTCACTCTTCTTTCTCAATTTCATGATTAAATTAAAATATTTATTTACTTACTTGAGACAGGGTCTTGTAATGTAGCCCTGGCTGACCTTAATACAGAGACCAGTTTCTTTGAACTTGCAAAGAGTTTTCAAATTCTGCTTCCTGATGTATATCAGAATTTGTATCATTTGATCAATGTTATATCATTTGAAATCAAAACCCCTTATGAAACATTGAGTTGGGAAGTTGTATCAAGTGAGACAAGAGTTATAGTGATGAAAGACGCAGAGCCAGTGAACAGTTTACAAAAACTAATTTTCCACAGCTTAAGACTAGGGAAGCCAGACACTCCAGATTTTCACATAAAAAGTTGATGTCTAGAAAAACATCACAATGAAAGAAAGTAATTATTCAATACTTTCAGTTTTAAAAAGTCATTATCTTTCTTCTTGGCTGTGATGTCAACTTTTAGATGAGATCCTGTCTGTACATATACATTTGGAAGGGCATCCACAGTTTTAATAGCACCGAGGGCAAAATAATTGAGTTATTTTTTTTAATGTATATGAAAGGGCTTTAAACTGTGTATTAACTAGCTCCATAGCTGTGACTGGAGTTAATAAATGCGGAATGCTTGGAGTCCCAAGTTGATCAAAGAAAGTAAGGGACAAAACTAAATCAATACTTGTTTAGCCTTTCTATTTCACGCTCTGTTTTCACCTTCTATGCTAAGCAACTGCCACCAAGCAACTGGCCAAGCAACTAGTCTGTAAAACAAACACAGAAATTATGTAGTTGCACTCGCCTCTAAGATCTGGAAACCCTCTCACTGGAGGTGCTATGGGGTGGAGCTAACTGTCTGTGGAGAAAAATAATTCCATTTCCTTGCAATACCTATGGTCTGGCTATCATATTTCTAGGCACTTACAAGAAAGTGTGTATAGCCAAGCACTGGCATGAGATGATCTCAAAGATATTTTCCAGTGGAATAGACTGAAAACCAGAAAATGACCAGCGTAGTGGTTTGCAAAAAGCAGAGGCTTAACTCCTAAAAGCTAGTGGTTTTCATCTTCTGGGTGTATAGTCAGAGCCAAGATAACCTTCTTGTTTTTTCACACAGACAGAGAGAACCTTGGAAAAATAAAAGAGAGGGGTCAGGAAAGTATTTTCAAATCAAAAGCATGAAGTGAGTCACAGGAACCAGGAACTAGTGAGCTCAGATTTCACAATTTGGTCTAAGGGCAAAAGGAACCAGCAGCTGGGAGTATGTATCAAAAATCTCCCTTGCTGGGGCAAAATAAGGAAGCTGCCAGGGATTTTAAATATTCTGGGAAGTTACTTCCTTTTGCCTTATGCTAAAAATTATCAAGTGATGTTAGTTTTGATGGAAAGAAAAACCTTTCAAAATTTCTATGGATTTTCACATCAGTGGTTAAATTTTTGAGCGTATTAAATTCCCTCTGCCAACATTTCTTACGCTGTAAATGCTGTTAAAAAGACCATACATTCTGAGATATTTTTGTAAGCCTAGCGAGAAAGTGTGGCAAGGGTCGTTGTGACCATTTGCACCCACGTTAACTGCACTCTTTGGACCCAACAGGGACGGGTCCCTGTGACTAATTTAAAGGTTAAAGGTTCTGTCCAGCTTAGTTTCTTACTGCGTAGAGGAGGAAGAAGCTACCAGAAGAAAGTACTGCTCTGGTACATTTCTGTTCTTCCTGAGGGCATAAAAGCCTAAATTATTTATTAAAATTCTAGAAACAAGACTTTGGTTTATTTATTTTTTGATAATAGGGCAAGATCTTAGCTTTGAACAATGTCTGAAATAGAGACATTGTGCTGAAAACATAGATAAATAAGGATGTTTATTCTTTGTGTTCTCTGTCTCTCTTTCTCCCTCTTTCTCTCTCTCTCTCTCTCACACACACACACACACACACACACCCTGTATGCTTCACCAAAATGATGTATGTAAAATAAGCAGTTGCCGAGCCTTGTAAAGTGTCTGGGACAGACTCAAGGCCTTTCTGTTCCTTCCAGCAGACACTGTGTGTTGTCATGCCGAATTGTAAAAGCCTGTTTTGGATAGTTAGACAGCTGCTAGTTCTCTGTCCTGTGCTGTAATTTACAGCACATTTTCCATTACACAGCTATCTTCTTACACACTTTGCTTTAGTTTATGCCTATAGATCTCCAAGAACCCTTATGTTTACAATATAATTTAATAAGACCTCAAATTCTTCATACTGATAGCCATTATCACAGAGTGGAAGACATTTCTCTAAGGGTCAATTGAGTGTTACTTTTAGCATATTATCTATCATCTATGTTTGCTCATTTGTCATGAATCTTTTGGAAGTCAGCATTACTGCTGTAATCTATTTTTTTGTCCGAGTTCTCCAACCCTCCTCTCCTGGTTAATGTTAAAGAGTTTTAAGTTTAAGGCAAGAAGCAGTGTGTTAAAAGGAAGAGGAAAATCAACTAGATTTCTAGACTCCCAAAATGGTTCCATTATTCATAATAATCTGGTGGAGGTACAAGAAAGCCAGAGGCTCTGTCTGTCCTATACTTCTATAGCCATCATCCAGGAGCACTCCCGGAGCGGTTTACTCTCAATTCAATCTCAGTTCTGACTCCATCCCTAACTCACTCTGGGGTTTTACAACATCATCTTAGGATAGTGCTTTTAACACAGAGGACAGCACTGTACTGTATAGAGTTACGGGATTGAGGATGTTCCTAAATCTAGCTTGCTCTGCCAGCTTTCCTTCTCTACAAAGACACCCAGGAAGCTCCTGTCTTTTAAAGCAGAGGACTGCACCTTCAGTGCATCACTGTGTTAATCCAAATCCCTTTTGCTCTCAAAGAAGCCACCTGAAGCCTGATCTCTGAATCTCATATGCTAGTATTTCCTAATTCTTTCAGATTCTAACAAAGATCTCGATTCCCTCCTCGATTGCTGTCTGTGCCGTCTTTATTCACTCATTGATTTTTGCTCAGTGCCAAACTGTGGGCTTTCCTTTTCCTTAGTCTGAGATCTTGTGAGATGGACAAGCTGAAAATCCAGTGTTATTGAATCCTTACTCATTCATTCAGGCCAAACACATACAGCAGGGATATCCTTGTAGGCATGATGTTATTGTCCATTGTATAAAGATTATCCATGTATTATTAAATGCTGATTTCTCTGCCCCCCCATATCTGATTGCAATCCAAATATGGCACTGTAATGCTTATTGTAAGTACTCCGGCCCGAATGTGGTTTTTAACATTACTCCCCATCTATTCTCTGACTTGTCAATAAAGCTGATCAGCCAATGGCTGAGTAGAAGAGAAAATAGGGATGGATTTCCAATGTCAGCCAGAAGAAGTAGAGGGGAGAGGGGGAGAGGATTCACCAGGAGAAGGATCTAGAAGCCACCATGAGGACACACCTGGAGCAGAGAAAGTCAAACCAATACTAAAATGCAAGTACTTGGGGATTTTGGCTGAGAGGTAGCCAGATCAGTTTAGAGGAATAGAATAGATTAATAGCTGCTCAGCTACCATGCCATGAAGCATATTAAATAAATCTTATAGTCTTTGTCTTATTTATGTGGGAGCTAGCTGGAATGGAGAAAAGATTATCACTCTTAAAAGTGCACTAACATTTGGCACCCATTCTCACTGAAAATTGCATTAACATATGCTGTTCAACAGTGTCAGGAATGAATTAGAATGGAAGTGATTTTCATTGATTTCGATTTTGTCTTTGAAACTTTGCCTACCACTAAAATTTACCCATTTATTTACAGGTAGTATGTCAGTACTTTGAATGAAAAAATGTAGAAATCAGGTAGTATTTTTTCTCCTTTATTTGAAATTACTTATTCCCTCTGAATTTGCTAATTCCTCGTTTCCTGTAAAGAATGCAATTAAATTGTGTGCATTGCCACACAAAGAGGCATGAAAATTGCTTTATCAAGCAAGACGTCTCCCCTGACTATAAATCATTGCCCAAATTTTCTTAAAATGCATTTACTGAGTTGCAGCTTGCATGTGGCATTGCAGTAGATACAGTAGAAAGAGAATCACAGAGACTCTGCCCTGCCTCTCTGCTGAAAAAGAAAACATATAATGAAAGTTTTTGGTTAGGTATTGGTACCTTGCTTCCCAATGTGGGTGTGGCTGCCATTCAGGTGAGGTCCAAGTTCTGGCTAAAATGGGTCATGCATCTGCCACTAGTTACAACTGAAAACCATGGGCAGAACCTGCTGAGGGACTTTTGGATCCTCTTGGGAGAAAATGACAAATGAATTTCAGATCAAGTAAAAGCTATAAAGAAAAAAAAATATAATGATCTTTCTGTTTTATTTATTTTCTTCCCATATACCTTGATGGAGAATTTAAACTTCTGAACTTCATAGCAGGCATCGGCATAGAAAAATCTAAGAGAAGTTGACCATCTTTGTACTTCAGCCATAGGTTGAGAAGTCAAAACTCTGTAAGATGGAGATCTGTGAGAGTAAAAACAACAAACAAACAAATAACCCTGTTCTGACTCCTGGCTAATCTCAATCTTGCACTCAACCACCATGGAGTCACCTAGATCTTCAAAAGAAAGTTATACATTTTTGCTCCAATCAGCAACTCCCTGTGCTCCAAAGAATGAAGAAAGACTTCTTTATTTTTCTTTCCTCAAGTCTACCAGCTCCACTCCCAAGGCAAACCGTATTTGGAAGAACTTAGTATTGGAGAGAAGTCAAGACTTCAGTAGAGGGCCAGAGGAAAGGTCCCATGGATGTCAATATGTGTGTGGAAAAATCACAGAAACGGGAAAAGTGGAGAAAGAGACCCCTATATATATACACACAAAATCTCGGGTTGTTTTTGTATATGAGTAGGGGTTGAGGAGAGTTGGTCCAATTCATCATGACAAAGGCATGGTCCCAGAAGCACATGTGGGGATCAGTGTCAAGAACACTAATGAGACTTTAAACACACACAAAACCCACTGTCTATGGAAGGTGATTTGACAGAATATGGCCCTAACCACACTGCAAGTCAACATTCTCCAGAGGCTTGTCACAGAAGCTAGCCTCAAAGTCTAGTTGTCAAAACCAGCAATTCATAATGTGAAGTAACTTAACATCCAACCATCTAGGAAAAATTTAAAGTACTTTAGGAAGAAAAAAATAGAGAAAAACACCAACATTTGAAATGTCTCAAACGGTAGGAAAATACGATAGGATCCATTAAGCAGTTGTCATGGCTGCCAGGTAAGAGTGAACTCAATGAATGGAGAGCAGGAGCTGTTAGCTTAAAAGTGAGCAATAAAAAAGAACTAGAGGAAAATTGGTGTAGAAAATAAAACAAGTGAGAGTAGATTCTACTGCAGAAAACAGCAGAGTAGCAACCATGGAAGAGGCAGGTAGCCTCAGGACAAATCCAAAGAAATGTTCACAGTCTGAACAAGCAATATATATGTTGTTCAGAATATGAACAGGACAAATAGTGAGGCTGAACATCTTGTAATAGAAGTCATATGATGCGGAAAAATACGACTATAACTTTTACAAATTGGTTGAAAGATGTGCAAGTATACCGGTTCAAGAAAACCATAAATCTGAACACGATAAATGCAAAGAAAGCCATTCAGAGATGCTTTAGAGTCAAAACTGAAAACTTTGAAAGTGGAGAAAGAAAAGCAGTATACCACACACGAAGCAATAATTGGAATGACTTCATGTATCTCATCAGAAACTACAGACAGAGGAGAACTGAAAAATAATCTGTCGACCTAGATTTCTACGTCAAGTAAAAATATCCTTTAGGAAGAAATGACAACACTCAACTGTTTCCAGGTATAAAAACTGACAATAAAAAAGTATAAAATTTTAAGAATAAAGAATCAGAGACATAGTACTTACTACTATGAACATTACTACTTTACTTTAGTACTTACTACTACGAACATTACTACTTTACTTTAGTAATTACTACTACGAACATTACTACTTTACTTTTTCTTGGATTCTTTAAGTACTAATCCTAGCCTAAGGCAAACATAGGACATTAAGTCTTAGGGCTGTCAGTGTATACAAATGCAGTGTGTAGATCAACCACAATGTTTTGTTTGGTTGCTTGTAACTTCTCTATACTATATTTGAAGTGGTAAATTTCCCCCAAGTAGGTGATAAAAAGATAAGTTTATATAGTAATACCTTGGGCAGTCCCTGAAAAATCATACCAACAGAAGTAACCAAAAGTCGACATATTTAGTGAGTGGAATATTACAAACAGAAAAGAAAAGGGGAACAGAATAATGGCAATGGGAGGGGGAGATGAAAGGAAAGATAGAAAATAACCAGGGTGCAGCACAGATAGAAAATAACCAGGGT
>JADRCH010000109.1:5134732-5154957 GCA_019843965.1 Rhynchomys soricoides
AGATAGAAAATAACCAGGGTGCAGCACAGATAGAAAATAACCAGGGTGCAGCACAGATAGAAAATAACCAGGGTGCAGCACAGATAGAAAATAACCAGGGTGCAGCTATACATTTATTCATATTGGGTACAATAATATACTACTTACTGTAGGTAAAAATAATCTAAATATTCTCAACTTAAAAGTCTAGAAATTTAACATGCAAGGGTTTAATTCTAATCCTGTTCATATAACCATTTTCCTCTTTTATTAAAAATAGATCAGTTTCTCACATAATATATCTGATTACAGTTTCCTCTTCCTCTACTCCCACGTCCCACGCTGCTCCCATCCCACTCCAGTCCACTCCCTTTTTGTCTCTTGTTGGAAAAGAACAGGCTTGTAAGCGATAATAATAAAATATAACAAAATAAAACACAACAAGATAAAGCAAAAACTATCCCATCGAAGTTGAAAAGAACAAACCAAAAGAGTAGGACAATTGGCCAAGAGCAGGCAGAAGAATCAGAGTCCTCATTTGCACACTCGGGGATCCCATAGAAACACTAAGCTGGAAGCCATAAGATAGCTGTAGAAGACCTGGTGAAGACTGTGCAGGTCCTGTGCATGCTGGCTCAGTATCTGTGAGCTCCTGTTGATTTAGAGGGCCTTGTTCTCCTGGCTCCTTGTTCCCATCTGGCTCTTAGACTTTTACAGCCTCCTTCTCTGTAGGGGTCCCTGAGCCCTGAGGGGAGGGATTTGATGGGGACATCCCATTCAGAGCTGAGTGTTCTAATGTCTCTCACTCTGCATAATGTCTGGCTGTGGATCTCTGCATTTGTTCCCTTCTGCTGCAGGAAGAAGTTTCTCTGACAATGGCTGAGCAAGGCTATGAGGATAGCAGAAAGCTATTTTATTGCTACTTTCTCTCCCCATTTAGAACAGTAGTATTTGCTTCTACGGTAGGTTCTGGGGTGTATGTGTGTGTGTGTGTGTGTGTGTGTGTGTGTGTGTGTGTGTATCTAATATCTGGCTCTTGGTCACTCAAGCCATGTTGATAATGGGTTTCATCTCATTGAGTGGGTCTTAATTCAGATCCGTTATTGGTTTTTCCCACAAGCTCTATGCTACGATTGTTCTATTGGTTCTCAACCTGTGGGTCATGACCCCTTTGTTAAACTTCTTCAAAACTATTTACCGTCTGATTCATAATAGTAACACAAGTGCAGTTACAAAGTAGCAATGAAAATAATTTGATGGCTGGGACCACCACTGCACGAGGAACTGTGTTAAAGGGTTGTGGCATTGTAAAGGTAGCGTATCTTACAGGCAGGACACCTTTGCAGAGCAGAGGGTTTGTGGCTGGTTTAGTGTTAATGTTTCTCTTTTGGTAGGATGCAGAGTACCTTCCTGTCCAAAAGATTCTAGAACATAGGGGTGAAAGCTCTATGTAAACACTGGCTCAATATTTCTATGTTCAGTGAGTCATGTAGCAATGGGACCTATTATCAGATTGTGGAGAACAGTCTATTGATAGTCTTAGCCACACATTGTGTTGTTTGGGGTTCCCGTGGAACCCCTGTGACCACCAATTCAACTAGATGAAATCCAATCCAGTGCAGGAAGCTTCATTTGGTGGTAGAGGGTTCCTATGACAAAAACTGTCCCTGCAGGGTTTACCTGCTGTATACTCAACTATGATGAAGTTAGAGCAAAACAAGTAATAATGGAAACCATGACCGTTCTGCTGCTGAATCACAGGACTGCCAACAAGCTAGTGGTTACTCCCCTTTTATAATATAAAAAATGTAGAGGAATCAAGCTAAAGACAAAGAGTTTGTGTTGTAATTTTGTAACAGAAAACATACTTGAAAAGAGAAATCCAGGCTGGTTTAAAAAAAAAATCAAAAATCAAAAAAAAAAAAAAAAAAAAAAACAAAAAAAAAAAACAAAGCCAAACAAAGAAAAAACTTCTTTTTTGACAAATTAATGCTACTTATGTTCATGTAGCCAAGGAAATAATTTCTCTTTCTTATAGAAGGCCCTGGAAATGTTTCCTCTAAAAATGGAGGTTAGAATCTCTGCTTGGCTCTATTTAAGCCTGTGGATCTCTTGTGTGTAATTTTAAGAACATGTCTGCTCCTTTGCCTGGGGCCATGCTCTCAGCTTAGCTCTGAGATCATGGTCAGCTCAAGCTTCCAACTTACCTCTGCCAAAAGGCCAGTTGGCTATTTCTCCTGAAATCTGTGATTGCTCCCCGAGCTCCTCATAGCTAGATATGCCAACCATTGCCCCAGCTGCCCACGTTAGTGCTGCAATGGAAAAGACTAGCCTTTTAATTTAAAACCAGCCAGATAATTCAATGGCTGAGCAAAGAATTTTCTTCCCTAATCTTATCAACTCATTCCCTCCATCTTCCTTGGCCCCTGCTCACTGGGGTGGCTACAAACTCTAGGGGCTCCAAGACCTACATGTCTGCTGCTTCTTCCTTGATCTAAAACTTGGTCTGAGAAAACCCTTTTTTTTAAAATCCCTTCTCTTCCTCTTGGGACCCGGAAGTCCCACCTTTCCCCTTTCCCCCAGCAATTGACTTCTGCCTCCTTTATTGACCCAATCAAGAATCAGTTAGGGAATTAACACCTCCCTCTACAGATCTCACCCTCCCTAATGCTCTGACCCTTCAACACAGTTGCTCATGGTATAGTGACCCCAGTAGTTCTAAACTTTCCTAATGCTGTGACCGTTTAACATAGTTCATTGTGTTGGGCTGACCCACAGCCATGAAATTATTTTATTGCTACTTCATAACTGTAATTTTGCTACTGTTATGAACCATAATGTCAATATCTGATATTTCCAATGATCTTAGGCGATCCCTGTCAAAGCATCATTCCACCCTCGAAGAGGTCACAACTCACAGGCGGAGAGCCACAGGTTTAAGCTCTCTGCCATCAATCTTTCCTTCAGTTGTATGATCCCCACCTATACACAGCAGGTCATTGTAAATTTTCTCTTCCAGGGAAAAGTACATACATTTGTAAATACCTTTTAGGATGCCTCTGATTCACACGAAGATTTTGAATGTATAGACCATTTCAGGAGAAAGCATCTGCTTTATTGCACTTGGGCAACCACTTATATAATGGCAGCCTATCCACAGTGATTGGTTAGCACATTACCTAGTATTAGACAACGAGCACTGATACCACCAGAGAAGCTGTGCAGGAGAAGCACATTAAAGGAGACGTGGAAAGTGCAGATACATCCACAGGCCAGTTACCGGCTACTTAATGCTATTTCAGAATTAATGCTCTGACCTCGGAAGAATGTTGTGCCAGACTTTGTAGATTAAAAGATTAGTAATCTTCTGGAGCTATTAATTAATGCTTGAAATTAATATGGTGTCAATTATTCCTTAACCAGCTAGCTTCCCAAAAACTCAAACAGAAACCCTTTAATATTTCAACTTACGTTATGTAGCTTTCGTCTTAGTTAGGCAGAGTTTCAACTAGCTCATCTAAGTTAATCCGACCACTAGCCCCCTCCAGCTACATGGCTAGTCATACTTTCCAGGCCTGGTACGTCCATCTTCTCTTACGTCTCCTGGTAAAAGAGCTCTCCCCCTTATTCTTCCCAGGTTTCCTTTCTCCATCCCTGAAAGTCCCACCTTCCACTTCTTGGCCATCAGACTTTTATTAAAGCCAATCAGAGAGTGTCTTAGGTAGATAAGAAAGGACAGAAGCACAGGTTTACACAGTGTATCTGAACAATGCTTCTTATTTCAAAGTGAAGTGTGCAGGAAGGCTGGCTGCCAGGTTATGCCTGCATTTTCTCTGACAAGTAGTACACTATTTTATATTCTCAGTTACATTTCAAAGTATTCTATTTTCTCTCATTGGAATGCCACATGCTACCCTACTAAGTATTAATCATTGCTAGGTTTTTAAATGAACATGTGCTCATCTTAATAATGTTATGATAAACAGGATAAACAGGTTCTAAAAATTCTTTTTCATATTCTTCTTTCCTTCATACAAATTATTTTGCCCACATGTATACTGTGAGGATCCTTTTTCAAATTTGTCAAAAAAAAAAAAATTAAGTGAATTGAACTAAAATGTTAAAAAATGCTGTTTAGCTGCATTTTCTGGACCAAATTCTCTTCTGTAAATATGAGACATCTTATGATCATAAGAGTTAGATATTTAAACATTTGAAGAGTAAACTAACACTCATAAAATAAATTATAAAGTCTTTAAAAATTTAATTTAATAATTTTTTTGAGGCAGGGTTTCTCCGTGTAGCTCTGGCTGTCCTGGAACTCACTCTGTAAACCAGGCTGGCACCCAACTCAGAGATTCTTCTGCCTCTACCTTCTCTGTGCTGGGATTAATGGCATCCAGCTAATTTAGTAAATTTTAATTAAAATATATTAATTCACTCCTTCTCTTACCTCTCTCCTTTTTATTTTTTTTAATTTTAGATGGTTTCCCTTTTCTAGCCACTGTGAATAAGGTGCCAATGAGTACGGCTGAGCAAGTATCTATTGAGTAGGATGGAAAGTCCTTTTGCATACGTGAAGGATTAGTACAGCTGAATCCTATGATAGATTTACTTTTATTTTCTCAAGAATTCTAGCCACAGTGAATGAAGGTTCTTTTCCCCTTCAGCCCTGCCAGCATTTGTTTTCAGGGTTGCTTGTTGCTGTTGACCTTAGTCATTCTGTCTGAGGAAAAATGAAAGCACAAAGTTGTTTTAATTTACATTATCTTAACTGATAAGGATGATGAACATGTTTTGAGATACTTTTTAAGCCATTTTTATTTTTTCTATTGAGAACTCTGTTCTGATCCTAACCTACTTTTAATTGGGTAATTTGTTTCCTTGCTTCTTTCTCTTTTGAGTTCTTTGTATAGTCTGTCCTTTAATCCTTTGTCAGATGGATGGCTGGAAAAGATTCTTTCCTGTTCTGGGGGTTTCTTATTTACTTGATTGGGTCCCTAGCTGTACAGAAGCTTTTAAGTCCAGCTTGCCAATTGATTGCCTCAAGCTCCCAGCAAATGGGGTCCTATTCAGGAAGCCCTTTCCACAGCGATACCTTTCAGGGCAGTGCCTATGCTTTCCTGTAGCAATTTTGACATTTCAGGCTTTCAATTGAAGCATTCCACCCACTTGTATCTATTTTGGGGAGGGGGCAATAGTACAGGTCTAATTTCATTCTTCTTCATGTGGACATGCAGTTTTCACAGCACCATTTGTTAAATATTCTTTTTTTCCAGTGCACGTTTTTGCCTCTTTTGTCAAATATTGGATGACTCTATTTATAAGCACTCATGTTTGAGTTTTCTATTGACTTTCAGTGGTCTGCATTTCTGCTTTTGTGACACTACATTGATTTTATTACTATAGCTTCATAATATATCTTGAAGTCTAGATATATGGCAACCCCACTACTATTGTTCTTTTTGCTTAGGACTGCTTTGGCTATCTTAGGTCTTTTTTGGTTCCAAATGAATTTTAGACTTCCCCCCTATTTTTGGAAAGAATGTCATGGATATTTTGATTGTGATTCAATTAACTTTTGAAAAGTAGGTCCAATTCATGAGCATAAGATATCTTTCCATTACCTAGTGTTTTAGTTTGCTTTGTTTTTTTTTTTTCCAATAATCTTTGCAAGGATTTGGAGTTTTCATTGCTGTTGTCTTTTGCCTCCTTGACTTGGTTAGGTTTACTTTAAGACAGTTGATTGTCTTTGGTGCAATTATACCGGAGTGTGTCCATGATCACGTCATCAGTGTGTTGATTGTAGGTGTGTAGAGGCACTGGCTTTTGCAAGTTGATTTTGTACCCAATCACTTTTCTGAAATTCTTGATAGTATCTTGGAATATTTAGGTGGAAGTTTGGGTGTCTTTTAGCTCTGGTAGCATATCATCCTCAAATAGAGATTATCTGACTTCTTTGTCTATTTTATCTTTTAGTTTCCTTCTTTTACTTTATTCCTCTGGCGAGTGCTTCAAGCACTATATTTTTAAAAGTGCAGATAGGGGACAGCCCTTTTCTGTTCCTGATTTTAAGTTTCTCTTTATAAGGGATAGTATTGGCTTTGGGTTTGTCACATATAGCCTTTGTGATGTTGACACATGTCCCCTCCATTCCTACTTTCTCTAGGACTTTTATTATGAAGTCATGTTGGATTTTTGTCAGAAGCTCACTCTCTATCTATAGAAATGAGCTTATGGCTTTGCCTTTAAGTCCATTTATAGAAGGTATTATATTTATTAACCTATGTATGTTAACAAACCCTGAATTTCCAGGATAAAGCCAACTTGATCATGGTGGGTGATCTTGGAATGTGCGTATTTTCAATATTCTATTTAATATTCAATGATATTTTATTGAGGATTTTTGTGTCACTGTTCAGGGACATGGGTCTGTAGGGTTCTGTTGTTCTTGTTGTTTTGTTTATTTATCTGGTTTGAGCATTAGAAAAATACTAGCTTTATAGGATGAGTCTGGAAGCTGTTCCTTTGTTTCTATTTTTGTAAATTATAAAGTATCAGTTGTAGTTATTTGACAGTCTGGTACATGATTCTGTGAATCCTTTTTGGACCACACAATTGTACATGCATTGTATCTCCTCTCTCTCTCTCTCTCTCTCACTCTCTCTCTCTCTCTGTGTATGTGCATGCATGTCTGTCTCTGCCTCTCTCTCTGTCTCTGTCTCTCTCTGTGAATGTGTGCATGCATGTCTCTCTGTCTCTGCCTCTCTCTCCCTGTCTCTGTCTCTGTCTCTCTGTCTCTCTGTCTCTCTGTCTCTCTGTCTCTCTCTCTCTCTCTCTCTCTCTCTCTCTCTCTCTGTCTCTCTGTGTGTGTGAGTGTGAGTTGGGAAAGGTTAGTAGAAGGATTTTAATTCTGCTTTCAGTCTCCTTTTTTGTTTTGGATCTGTTTATGAGGGTTGTTGATCTCTTCTTGATTTAACTTTGATACTTTGGATAAGTCAGGGAAAACCATCCATTTCTTTCAGATTTTCCAACTAACTGGAGAACAGTATTTTTCTTTTTTTTTTAAAAAAATATTCTTTTATAAAATTCTGTATTTTTCTGAGGTCTCTTATAATGTTTCCCTATTCATTTCTTATTCTGTCAATTGGATTATCATTTTCTTTCTTGGTATAGTTGGGCTAAGTCAAAGAATTGGCTTTTGTATGAGTTGATTCTTTGTTTCTATTTCATTAACTTTTACTTTGAATTTTATTATTTTTGTGATATACTGAATTTGGGGTTGGAGTGTTCTTGTTTTAACAAATCCATGAGTTGCATCCTTAAGCAATTTACTTGTGTTCTTTCTAATCTTTAAATGGAAGCATTTAAGGCTATAAACTTCCCTCTTAGAACTGATTTTAATGTGCCCCAGAGGTTTTGTTTTGCTGTGTTTTTATTTTCCTTTAGTTCCAGGAATATTTTGATTTCTTCTCTGAATCATTCATCATTCAGGAATGATTTGTTTAATCTCCATGAGTTTATAAAATTACTAGATTTTTGTTTGCTGTTGGTTTTAAGTGTTATTGTATAGTGGTTTGATAGAATATAAGGGAGCCTTTCAATTTTTTTTGTGCTTGTTAAGGTTTGCTCTATGTCCCATCTTGGGATCTGCTTTGCAGAGGTTTCAGATCCATTGCCTTTGAACCTGCCATCTTTGACTGGTGCCTTTTCTCTCCCATCTTCTCTTAGCCTAGTGTCATGGTTGCATCTAGAAGCCTAGCTCCAGATCATTTTTCCAGTTATTTTTTCTGGTCCAACTCAACCTCTTATTCACTAGACTTACCTGTGTCATCTCTTCAACCACAAATTGTAGTTTGGAAGGCTCATTGTTTTGTTTTTTTTTTTTTAAATAGTCTATGCCTGTATTTACTAAGCAAATATAGAATAGCAGCCAAAACAGAACTTGACGCAGTCACTGCCTCTTGCCTTTTACTTGCCACTTTAAATACGTATAAAGCAGTTGAAGACAAGCGTTCAATATTTTCTATTTTACCATCAAAAACTATAAAGGGGGATGCATAACCTTGAGTATGAATTTAAGAGTTTTGAGAAACTGACTTATATACCCAAGACTGTGTTAATATCAAATATGGCATAGTAGGTGAAATTTAGTTAATGTCTCATTTCTTATCATTCTTATGTACCAAGTAGCTGAAACTTATGCCTGGAAATGATTTAAAGAGACAAGTGATATAAATTCATACATGAAAACTGAAATTATTTACAAAGTTTCTGATAAGTGACCATATGACACTTAACAAGAAGGAAGACCTAAGAGTGGATGCCTCAGTCCCATTTAGAAGAGGGAACAAAATAATGGTGGGAGGCAAAGGGACAGAGGGACTTGGGTGGGAGAGATGAGGGGGAGGGAAAAGAGTGGGGCAGGATCAAGTATAGGGGGAAGCAGGAGAGAAGCCCAGAGGGCCAGGAAAATGAATAAAAGTATGTAGCAGTGTTGGACAGGGGAACCACTACAAAATCCCACACACCAGGGATCTGAGAGACTCCCAGGACCCAACTGGGATGACATTAGCTGAAATGCCCACTAGTGGGGAGATGGAACCTGAAGAGACAACCTCCAGTAGATAGACATGGCCCCCAGTTGAGGGATGGGGCTGTCCACTCATCTCTAAATTTTTGACTCAGAATTGTTCCTGTGTAAAGGAAATGAAGGTACAAAAAATGGAGCAGAAATCAAAGGAAAGGCCATCCAAGTTGGGGCATCCAAAGACTGCCCCAACTTGGGATCCATCCCATGCTCAGGTACCAAACTCCCACACTATTGCTAATGTCCTGCTGTGCTTGCAGACAGGAGCCTGGCATGGCGGTCCTCTGATAGGTGCTACCAGCACCTAACTGAGACAGATGCAGATACTTACAGCCAACCACTGGACAGAATCTGCAGATTCCTATGTGAAAACTAGGGGAAAGTCTGAAGGAGTTGAAGAGGATTGCCACCCCATAGGAAGAACAACAGAATCAACTAACCAGACATCTCAGAGCTCCCACGGACTGAGACACCAACCAAGAAGCACGCATGGACTGGTCCGTGGCCCCTGCTAGGCCTCAATGGGAGGGGATGCACTTGGTCCTGTGGAGGCTTGATGCCCCAGAGAAGGGAAATGCTAGAGGGATGAGGTAGGAACAGGTGTGTCAGAGGGGAGAAGTGATGGGGTGGGGATCTTATGGGGAGACCGGAAAGGGGGACAATATATGAGATGTAAATAAATAAAATAATTTTAAAAAGAAAAAAATAGAATTCTAAAAAACAACAAAAGCTGGATGTGTCTCAGTGGCCTTGTTCTATTCAAGTAGATGAATAAATCAGTTATTTGTAAAAACAACCAATATTTTATTGCTATTATTGAAATTATGTCTTTGAAGTCAGGGGTCTAATTTAACTCTATTACAATCAATAAAAATTTTATCTAGCCTTAGGGAAATTTAACAACTTTTCCTTAAATAGATTTCTTTTTGAATGAAATAAGACAAGCATATTTTATCTACTGCTGGTAAACCTACAGAACATGTCTATAAATTTGGTCATATTGACTTATCTCATAAGATTCTGAAAAAATATTAGGAACTAAAATGGGATGGGCTTTATGGACAAAATAATTAATTAACCAAAATCATTTAATTTAAGTAATTTTAAATGTAATTCCTTTCATGAAAATATTAACTGAGGGCCAGCAGGATGGCTCAGTGGGCAAAGTGCTTATTGCCCAGCATGGCATTTTCATAACATGTGTTTAATCCCCAGAACCTGAGTGGTGGAAGGAGAAGCCCAGCCCACAGCTAGCTATCCTTTCACACCCACATGCACACGACATGCCCCGTCAGACACACAAATAAAATGTAATGAAAATGAAATTGCTTCTTCTTTTTATAAATGTTGACTATTTCAGGCACAGAGAATGAAGTTTTTCACATCCAGAATTTTTGCAATAAATTGAAACATCCTTTGATAATATCTGATGATAGCACTCTTTTTTATTCAAGTATCTATGTTGCTTTAATATCAAATTTTGGGTTATTCTCAAAATACTAGCATTGTTTATCGACTAAAACAAAATTTCAGTTTTTACTAACAATTTTGGAGTGTCTTAACTGTTGGGTTACACAGCTTCAAAAAGATTCGTGTAAAAGCTTGCTTCAGGTGTCTGAATACTGAACAGACTGCCTCAAACAGTCCCCATACCTGATTATTTTTCCTAGGTAGTTCACAATTGCCACAAAATACTCCAAAATATTTGTTTAAATATAACAAAATGATAAGGGATAAAGAAATCTATGTCAATTAAAGTGAACATTGATAAGATAGTCAATATTCTTTTAACAGTTAATCTTGATCTATTGGCTTTTGAAGGTAAGTAGCCATGAGAACACAGCCCACAGAATCAACTAAGTAGGGTTCATAGTGGTTCACAAAGACTGAACTGACAACTGAGGAGCCTTCATGTGTCTGTGGTAGGCCACCTGATGTGGTTGTTTAGCTTGGGGTTTTGATGCCACTGCTAACAGTGGGAGTGTGGGTATCTCTAACTCTTTTGCCTGCTCATGGGACCTTTTTCTTTCTTGCCCAGTCTTGATATGAGGATTTGCACCTAATCTTACTGCATCTTGTTATGCTCTTTGCTGAAGGAAAATGGAGGAACAGTGGATTTGGGGGAAAGGGGACTTGGGGAAAACTGGGAGAAGGGGAAAGGGGAACCTGGGGTTGGTATGAATTATATGAGGGGAGAAAACTGAAAAGGAAAAGAGAAGATAACATAATAAAGGGCTGGGGGTGCACTATTTTGTTGAAAAATTAGAAGGAATTTTGGCAGGATTTGAATTCTTTGTACAAAATTCAAAATAAATTCAATTAGACAATGTGATTCTTGCAAGAGGAATGAAGAATTAGGGGCCAGTGGAACTACATACACATTGGTGCTGGTGGTGATAGGTGGGAAGTAGAATGGTGTGACACAGATTACATCAATTAATAGTAACTTGTTATCAGCACTTACTAAACATGAACTCTGACAGCAAGGGAGCACTCATCTCAGAGTCCAACATATTTAGTTCAAATATCCTCTGAGTCCTTATCCTAGGGCAGGCAGGCTTCCCTGCCTCTGTAACAGGAAGAAAGGAGAAGAAAGAATATTAAAAACACTGCATCCTTGAGGACAGCTAGACAATAAACTATTTCAAACAAACCTCACTTCCGCTTATCCAATGGCATAAAAATGCTTGCAGTGGGAATGAGAAGCTGGAAGCTTGCCCATGGAAAGTCTGACCTCCATCACATGTCATACATGCTGGATTTGCTGATGTTAGCTTTGGTTGTTTTCCTGACTTGAGATCCTCTAAAGATCCCTGCTGAGTATTGTAATATCTAGTTGATGATGTTTTCCTCTCTGTATGCTTACAGTTTTTCTTCAATTTTACCTGTTACATGCTTAATAAATTCACTCATTCAAAAACTCATTATATTGATATTGTCAAGAATTTCTCTGTATGTAAAAGAATTGTAATCCAGCAGCATGACTGCTCTGTTAAGGGATCACATCCAAAGACTTACATGATCCAGCCAGAATGAGACAGTCCCTGGATCATAGTATGTTCTGGCTGGAATATAGACATTCTCTTAGTATACACCTTTAATTCTTAACAATGAAAGTAAAGTTATTTTGTAAAAGGAAGCATCCACTTTTGAGAGTGACATCTAATTGAGGGGCAGACAAAGTGATGAATCAAAGAAAGATTTGACAGAATTAGTCAGTGATAGGATATTCCCAACTCTCATGAAAACAGCACAGGACAGAGAGGCTACTTAAGAGCAGTGAAGTAAGGTAAGGTGGTGTGTGGTTTAAGCAATTCAATCAGGATCTGAAAGAAGCCAGATTGAGTCAGTCAGCTTGGAAGATTAGATGGTACAGAAGCTAGAAGCTTTCAGGCTTAGGCCTAGGGATAGGTAGAACAGAGAAAGAAACGAATGTTCTGGCTCAGCCCAATAGCTGTGTGTGTATTCTCACAGCTTAGGTATGGCTCTAATCTTATCCCTTAATCTGAGGAAATAAAAGCAGCATTTACATCTGCATAGAAGAAATGAGCATTGGGATGGATCTGAATGTTCATCCACCTAAAATTATCAGGGGCTTTCAGGATTGACTGAATGGATATGTCAGAGCCTGGAAGCAAATCACAGACTCACGGCCAAAGTGGAGAGAGTTGGTGATGACATTGCCTCTGTAGCCTGCAACAGTGCAGTGGAGTAAATAGCTGGTGCTAGACGAAGACTTTTTCCTAACAAAGAATGATATTTCTTCTACAGCAGGACAAACCAGAAGCACACGCACAATTGAACATCCTTAGTATGAAAAAGTGCAAAATATTCCAAAATTTAAAACGTTGCACACCAGAAAACTGCTTGTACACAAAATTTTCTAGAAATAATGTATAAAATATAACTGCAAGCTGTGTGTATAAGGTATCTGTGGAATATAAGTAAGTTTTGGGTTTAGGCCTGTGTTTCTCCCACAATATATTTCATTAAAGATATAAAAATAGTTCTCAATCTGAAAAAATTCCCCAAATCTAAAATTCTTTTCATCCTGAGAATTTTGGATTAAGCAAGGCCTTCCGCATGTGTATTAACTCACAAATGCATCTGAGTCCTTGAGTGTCTCCCTTGGGTTTTGCTCCCATGTTCCTTAGAGACAGTCTGGCTGTTAGTGATAATGGTGAATGATGAAAGCCCTCCTTAACATAGCAGATTCAAACAGGTAACATCATGAGCCAGGAAAGAAGACCTGCCTAGGGACAGAAACAAGGAAAAACACAAAAGACAGAAGTTGCTGGAGATGGACTCTGGCTGCGGACTGCGGCCAGAAGTTGGCGTGATGTGAGGGCAGTGGCAGAAGAGGCAGGAAACCAACTTTGTCCGTAAAGGATTCAACCCTATAGAAACTGCTCAGTCCACTGCCATAGTGCAGGTCTGCCTGCTCTACTTATTCTGTGCATGTATGTGTACACAATTCTTGTGTGTAAACCCATTTAGTCTCCCTTTTTATTAACTGATACTTTATTTTTACATTCATTTTTTTAAAGCTACATCAAACTAAAACTGAAGGTACTAGGTATAGCGGTGTCCTCCTGAAATGTCAGCACTTGTGGATGGAGGACCAGTGGCAGATGGACTGTGAGTCTGGGACCAGCTTGGCAACACAGAAAGAAGCAGTTGTAAGGCAAAGCAAAGCAACAGAACCGAAGGCCCCAAGTGTTCTACAAGCGATGACTGTGTCTTGTCCTTGATTAGATCTTTTCTCTTCTTTGCTCTTTATTCCTTTCCAGTTGGTTTAGAGTCATCTTGGTCACATTTCCAGGGAGCTTGTCACCTTCATGTCAATTGGCCAAGTCTGAAACCTTCTGGGGAGCTGAGCAAGCTAAGTGTATCCCTTCACTGTAGTTAGCTGGAATGTCTCTGGGTTTGTTTGTTTGTTTGTTTTTGTTTTTGTTTTGAGATGAGCTTTCACTTTTTATCCTGGTTGGACTTGAACTCATGACTTTCCTGCTTGACCCTCTTGATTATTGGGATTTGCAGATGTGTGCCACCTTGCTTGGTTTGTATCTATATGTCTTCTCTCTGAATTGTGCATCTTCACCAGATTGCTTCAGAAAAGGAAAATCTGCTCATTAAATTAAATATTTAGCACAGTATCTGGCATGAAGTAAGAATCTAATACATGTTTACATAAATTAAGTTGAAATATGCTTTATATTTTATTTGGGTCTCAAAAACTCTAAAATATTTAATTATCTCTGCTACACAAACATAAACAACCATATGTTTTTATTTTTCTCATTTCTTTTAGTGAGCTATGTTGTTAATTGGTATTTATGAATCTTGAATGCCATGAATAATTTTATATTCATTTATGTGGTATATTTTTATCAGTTTACTGTGTTCTAAAGTTTATGTAGCACTGAATTTCTCACCCTCAAGAAATGTATATTCAAGTAGAATACTAATATACCCTTAACATTTAATTTGTCAAACATTTGGATTCTTTAATTCTCTTTTAGCACGTATTTGACCCCATGAGCCTAAAGTTCTACACTGGTTGATTTGTAATTTGATCTGTTGATTCAATGCCAGCCCTTAAAGTAAAAATTATAATCTTCCTACTCTGTAGATGTTTCTCATTAGCATCTTCCATTGTAATGAAAAAGGAAAATGGGCTTGCAGTTACTCTTCATACACCAGGCCTACCAGGCTGCATGTCCCCCTCCTCCTGAGCTGACCGTGTGGCTTCCCTAGGCATTGTCATTGCTTCTTCAGCTTTTCTACTTGCAACTTTTTTGGCCAAAGAAATTTATCTTTGCATTTCCGAGTATTTAAATTTATGAAAGAGGAATACAATCCAATACCTATCGATTAACAACAAAGTCATTTGCAAACAATTTTTAAGTATCTGTGAAAATTTGCCATTTATTTGCCAAGGTTAAAGAAAATTTGCCCAGCGCTGGGATGGATGTGCTTGGCTTTTACATAAAGGACTAACTGTATAATAAATATTCGATGATACGGAAATATAATGTTGTTATTAGTTTCCAGAGTTTATTAATATTTTGACTTTATAACTATCAATGCTGAGACTCTTGTTTTTCATAAAATCTATAACGGTGAAAGAATGCTCATGGCTATTTCAGAATCTGCTGGAAATTCTTTCCCATATCAAAATTCATTGAATAAATTTTTTTTTTTGATGAAGTCAAGTCAGCAACTTGGAGTCAAGCCAGCTCCAACTCTTGTATGTTATTGCATAGGTGTTAGCAGGCGCCATCATGCTGTGATGAATGCTCAGGTCTGCTACGGTCCACACATCTGCCCATGTACAGTGTCCAGAGGATGACATCACGAGTCCTGATCTGTCACTCTCTACCTTATTTCCTTGAGACATCTTTCACTGAAGTTGGAGATAGGCTAGCACTAAGCTAGCCCAGTGATCTTCCTGTCTCTACCCCTCACCCCTTCCCAGTGCTGTAATTATAGGCACACATGGCCACGGCAGCTTCTCATGTAAGTGTTCAGCATTTGAACTCAGGTTACCATTCTTGTTCAGCATACACTGAATCATGTCCCCAGGCCATCAGTCAGGAATTTTAGAAATCAAACATCCTAATGCAACATAATCCAAGAATATGCCAATGTGATACTCACATGGTGAGTATCACTATTGTGATACTGAGGAATGATAGTAGCAACATATTTGAGGTGTTTGTTTTCTGTAAGTTTAAGCCATAATGGTAGAAAGAATTAAACTATTGCTAGAATAGACAACTTTGGATATACAGTAACAACAGTAAAGGTCCTTCATGTGATGGTCTCACATCTGAGATAAGGTCGTGTAGACAGTGTTTCCATGGTGCTTTGTGAGCAGGTGCACATCTTGTGTTGAGAACTCAGGCTGTACAGAGGTGCTCCATGTTGCACAGAGGTGCTCCACACAGCCCAGGAAAGTACTGCCAGGAATTCCTCAGATTCATTTGTTGATTCTGAATGAATCTTTGATGTTGTCCATGTAGAAATCAGTGGCTTTTGTCAACTCCCATCCATTGACTAATATGACTCCATTTGGGTTTATCACCCAGTGCTGGGACACTACTTTTATCTGTAGTATGGCTAGACCACTATTTTTCCCTTCCCCTGTCTTTGGAAAATCAAATATATGTGAGACTTAAATTTAAAAAAAGGTTTTTAAATCTATACTCTTAATTTTTGATCACATCTGTGACTCCTATAACTGTCCTCCATGTCACCACTAACAGATAAGAAACCAGGATAGCAGCCAGCTCCCGATGAAAAGAGGAAAACCAGGCAGGCCTCTCACAAAGTGAGACTTGCCATCTGGTTTTCTATACCCAGAACCCAATTTCTAATGCCTGGGAATTTTAAGTCCCCCAAACTCACAGAATCTAACATAGTTGTATCTACTTAGAATTTGTGCTCCACAAGACCCAGACTTTTGAGGAAAGCTAACTTCTCTTACAGAGGAGCTGTTTCAACATTTTCAAATGCCTCAAATCTCATTGGATTCCTATCTATTTGGAAGAGAGCACAGGTCATAACTAACATCATTTTCTTCATAGACATTTTCTTATATTCTAATAGTTTCTGGTTTTCTTCCTGTAAGACACTATTATTGTGTAGATCTGAACCCCGATCTACTTTTTATGTTTTTTCCATCCATATCCACCCTGAAGACAGGTTTTGAATCACCTCATCTTTAGACACTGTGTTGAGAGTTAGTTATAAGGTAAATGATGGTATTGTTCCTGTCCTTGACCCCTGATTACACCACTCGGAAGTCCCGGCACCACTAATCAGTATGGCTCCTGGCCACATTCACCACAAACCCTAAGTTAGATTTTTTTTCCATTTAGGCTCCTCTGACTGATCACAGTCTGTGCTGACCATACATCCACTTTTAAACTGGATTTTGGTGGTAGAGAAGATAGAGCTATGGGAAACAGTTTTCCTGGCACAAAGCACTTGAAAATTATCCCTTTTGGAGACTGAGGGATACTCCCTCTCCGGTCTTTCCATGTTTCTCTACTTAGAAATGCTTCTTGCTAACAGATGTAGATTAAGAAACAAAAGCCTGGTTCCCAGAGTCCTTCCCATGCTCCAGAGCTTTCATGTTTGTGATTCTCAGCTTCCCCTTGGACCTTATTTTGGGTGTCATAATGGAACAAGACTACTACATCCAAAATGATGAATTGCAAATGTGTGACACACTTTTCTGAAAGAAATCGATAAAATGAAAAGTATTCTGAAATTTTTATTAAACAATGAAATAGGACATGGCAAAGTAGGTACCTCTGTTATAAAGTACATGTCTTGAATGCACAAAGCCCTGGGTTCCATGCCAGAGCAACATAAACTGGGCATGGTGGGATATTTCTCTAATCACCCCACTTGGAAGTCAGAGGTGGGGGAATGTGAAAGTTCAGCATCATCTTTGGCTAATAAGCAAGTTCAAGGCAAGTTTGTCTACCTGAGACGGTCTCAAAAAATAAAACAGGATGAAAAGAAAAGAGACAAGTGCTTCAGTTAGGGCATTTTTAATGTGTAAATAGGCTGAAGAACAAACCAGGGAAGGAGTCAGGAATTACTTAGCTTAAGCTTAAATCTGTACCCAGAACATAGGAAAACCTTGGTAGAGAACAGCTTAAAAGACAGTTTTTGAAGACTCTGAGCCAAATAAAATTGTACCTTAAAATAAAAACAAAACAAACAAAACAAACAAACAAACAAAAACAACTCACCTTGGAAGACCAGTCCCTAGCTCTGTAGTTTCTCATGGGACATCCAGGCTTCAAGAAGAGATGACACTTGTTAGTCATTTACTATGGGAGTGTCCAGCACCTCTATCTGTTGTGATAAGTACATAGGAACTATTACTGTTTATAATTATTTTCAAGATGAAGAACATTGGGCAATGCTATGCTAAGTGTTTTGACTCAAGACTACATTGTTAGTTATTGGCAAAACCAAATTTCACAGTGGGCACAGATGAACAACAACTTGTTAGCAAACACCCGAACTGACAGCCGAAGAAGATGAGCATAGCAATATGTAATATAATGATTATACATGTTATTAGAATTCTAATTTTTTGAAATTGTAAATTTTTTTTTTACAACAATGCTATTATTGAAACAAATAAGACAAGTTCTTCGTGGCAGTCTTTGCTTTAGTTTGCTTTCTATGGCTTTAATTAAACATCACAAACTAAGCAATTTGGGGAGGAAAGGGTTTCTTTCCTAACAGGTGCAGAGAAGGTAGGAACACAGACAAGGCAGCGTAGGAGCCTGCAACTCAGGCGGAGACCTTGGGACTGACTGATATTTACTGGCTTGCTCCTCATGGCTTGCTCACCTTGCCTCCTCCTCCTCTTCTTCCTTCTCCTCTTCCTCTTCCTCCTCTTTTTAGACAGTCTCTATGTAGTTCTGTTTGGCCTTGAACTCACAGAGATCTGCCTGCCTCTGTTTCCTAAGTGCTGGAATTAGAAGAGTGAGCCACCACACCTATTTCATCCTGCTTCCTTATACAACTGAGAAGCACCCACCCACGGTTGGCACTGCACTCAGTGGGCTGACACTCCTACATCAACCATCAGTCAGGGGCCTGTTTATGTGGATGTTTTCTCAATTGAGATACCATCTTCTCAGATGATTCTAGCTTGTGTCAAGTTGACAAAAACTAACCTGGATAGTAGTAATTAGTCTTTGGAAAAATTAGACCAATAAAAATTACAAAAATATAGTAATTTAACAATTTTTCATAGCCCTGATGCAGCAGGATAGTCTGTGCATGTGTATGTGTGTGGTTTGTGTTTGTGTGTGTGTTAATAATACCACCATAGACTACCTGTAGCCTAGAACATTTTCTATTTCATTTTGAAGTGTTAAGATGGAGATGAGTCAAGGGTCAAATACAGTTTCCCTCTGGCTTCATTCTTGTCTAACTGGAATGAAACAGGCTCTGCGGTGTTTCCCATAGCACAACATAAAGCTAGGAAACTTCTTAGTAAAAACACCCAGAAGCAGAATAGTTAGGACTTAGCGGTGTAGCAGGCAATGTGTACACTTGATGGAATCAGACTTTGGATCTCAGGAAAGCCTGATCCCGTTCTTTCGTGTCTATTTATTGATGGTGTTGCTCTCTCATCTCTCCTCATGGACTTGGAACATTAGAAGCCGCATTGAATGACATCTTAAATAATACTTCTCTTTCCCACGGAAAATGGATTTTAAATTATAGGGTTGATTTGACCTTGTAACATTGAGTTGGAGTTTTAGAAATCAAGAACATCCTAATCATCTGGGGTGTGCTTCGCTGTCGATAACCATTCTCTACATTCTAAAGATGTCTACTTCCTCTGAAAATGTCAGGATATTTCTCCATGTGCATTTAAACCCATATAGACATGCAGACATGAACAATATGCATGCAGTCATTTCTCCTTATTTTATGTCCTTTATGTTCTCATCAGAAAAATCAACAAACCATCCTGAAATACAGTAAATACACTTAGGTTTTATCCCAGCTATTTCTTGAATTCCTGTTCTCAACAGGAATTCTGTTGGATGAACATCCTGTAGGATGTTCCTCCCGTCTCTGGTTTTGAAAACTGTATACTGTGCCAAGTCAGCAATTTCACCTCTTTTTTGGCTCCAGCAATAAGGATAGCCATCCTTTTACACTCTGTGACACAACTGACAAGTGAGCAAACACTTATATTAGCATACCTCACCATCATAGGTAGTAAAGCACACCCTTTTTGGGTAGCTTTGTGCACAAAGTTCACAGGACACAGCAGGTCACCTTCTTTTTGGCAGGAAGTGCAAGGGGATTTCCAAGAACCACAGTTGCCCTTGCTGGCGTGTATGAAGGCAGGTGGGTAAACTTTAGTGTGCTTTAAAAATCAGATACCAGCCGGGCAGTGGTGGCGCAAGCCTTTAATCCCAGCACTTGGGAAGCAGAGGCAAGTGGATTTCTGAGTTCGAGACCAGCCTGGTCTACAGAATGAGTTCCAGGACAGCCAGGGCTACACAGAGAAACCCTGTCTCGAAAAACAAAACAAACAAATCAGATACCAGCTTGTTTGTTCATTCTTGTCATACGTCTTCTGATATTTTACTAGAATCATCATAGAAATCAGATAATTTAAGAATCTGCTGCTAAAAAAATAAAAGAACATTTTTGTTTTTGTTGCAGTCCATACAAGCTACATGCTAGATGCTGCATGAAACACAGGGGTTAGAAGCATCAGACAGAATGTGAGCTGTACTTTTAGGCAAACATGTTTCTTATTGTATACTCTGTTATGTTTTCCCACAGTTGTATTTTTAAGAACAGTCTGTGTCAGTGGATAGAACCTTATTCAGCATCAGAAGCAGGCATCACCTGTGTTTCTGTAGAAGAGAATGACTGCTGGAAGCAATTTATCTACACTCTCATCCTTCCGATTCTGGATAAATCTAAAGATGAAAATCAAATGATTTATGAATAAAACATTGTTTAGATTTGAGCTTCAACTTGATGATTAGAAGGTAAGGGTTAGCTGGGTGGTAGTGGTGCATGCCTTTAATCCCAGAATTTGGGAGGCGGAGGCGGAGGCGGAGGCGGAGGCGGAGGCGGAGGCGGAGGC
>JADRCH010000109.1:5154967-5196457 GCA_019843965.1 Rhynchomys soricoides
GAGGCGGAGGCGGAGGCGGAGGCGGAGGCGGAGGCGGAGGCGGAGGCAGGTAGATCTCTGTGGGTTCAAGGCAAGTCTGGTCTACAGAGCAAGTTCCAGGACAGCTACGTAAGGCTCTGTCTCAACAACAATAACAATAAAATAATAAAAAGGAAGGTAAGGCTTAATTTGAAGCAATACTTCTGCTTTTAAACAGGAGAATGATTGTTGCAAAGTTTACATTGCACTGGCAATATAAAACTTTTGGGCTGGAGAGGTGGCTCACTGGGTTAGACAACTTGTTACCCATTTGGAAGACTGGAGTTTCTTTCCCAGCACTATACCATGTGGTTTACAACTGCTTGTATCTCTAGCTCTAAAGGATCTGGGACCTTCTGATTTTCACAGGTACCAAACACATGTACATGCAAAAATAAACTATTTTAAAAACTTTTACTAAAAATTGTTTCTAGATAAATTTTCAAGTAATAAAACTGGTTTTATGACAATGTTAAGGAACACTATCACCTAGTTTTCTCAGAGTTGGACTCATATATAACTCTTAACAATTTGTATCTTCTCTCAGACATGAAAAGTGTCTTTCATATGGACAGTCAAATGACTGGTTATGGATCTCTTTCTTTGTCTGAAATCAAACAACTGGCTTCCATCTTCCGTATACTCTTTGTTTTTGGGTAATAAAATAAAGCCAGCATGGAGATATCCAGTATCAGGTGAGTGTGTTAACACTAAAACCTGTACAGTGCACACACTTGCAAACACTGAGATGTCTAATTTTCCTTCGGTAAAATTCTGATCTGATAGTAGGTTCTTTTTATTTTAACATTTCTGTTATTCAGGAATACAAACCCATTTCCTGGAAACAAGTGGAAAAAAAACCCCAAAAAACTAGCTTCTTTTTTTGGAGGAGAAATGCTTTTGTTACCCGCTGGCTCAGTTCTGCTTTTGCCCTTAGGGCATCCAGGCAGCACCACACAGGAATGGAAGGAAGGAAGCTTGTCCAGATGGGTGGCTTCTCAGGATGTTGGTAGCTTAGTGCTGGGTAGAAACAGCCTTCTCCAAGTTGGTTTTCAGTGAAACAATTCTCTTTTATTGAGGGTAACAAAGGCTATATAAATCTTGGGGTGTGGTTAAGGTTTTTTGGGGTGAGTGTAGTGATTGGCTGGTACCTAGGTACTGGGAATACTTCATTTGCATGAAGAGACATTTCAGGTACTTGCCAAACCTGTCCTTATGTAGAGAGAGGAATTTAAAGCTGTAATTTGGCCGCCAAGCTACGTGACTACCTCAAGAGGGGACAGAGGTGGGGATAGTACAGGCTACATGCCAGAAACCTGCAGGCTTAGAGGAAGAAGGGAACAGCCCTAACTCCTGCTGGTCCCAAGAGAAGATTTTTGAAGTTCAGACAGGATCTGACCTCAACCTTGCTCCAGACTGGCTCCCCCAGTCGCACGGCTTTGAGGCCCCACAGTTGCCAAACGGTTTTTATCATTCTCTGAGAGCACTTACACTACATGTATTAATTAGCACACTTCAGATTTTATAAACACATTTCTCAAATCCTAAGGGCCTAACTTGCTTTTCTGTTCATGCTTACCTACTTACTGTACTCTGAGATTAAGGCGTTTGAATGAGACATCCCCCATTGTTTTAGGTCTTTGAGTAAGTCCCCACTTGGTAGTGCTGTTTGGACAGTTTAGTAGGTGTGGACTTGCTGGAGAGGTATGTCATTGTTTATGGGCTTTGAGAGTTTAAAAATGTCACACTATTGCTTGTTTGCTCCCTCTGCCTCCTCTTTGTTGCTTGAGATGTGAGCCCTCAACCTCTGCTCTACTGCCATGGAATTTTTGCCCTCTGGAACTGGAAACCCAAATAAATTCTTCCTTCTTCCTTCTAGAAATTTCCTTAGCCAATGCGTTTTTATTACATCAGTAGAAGTGTAACTAATGCAGGGATCTTTGTAAAATTCTCACATGCATACAGATTGAAACGCTCCATTGACATAATTTGGTCAGTAGGTCCAAACGTCAGTCACTTTGATTGGTAGCAAGTGTGATTCTCTTTCTGCTGCTTCTGTGAGGCTTGCCTCTTTACTACCAAGTCCTATTTCCCAAGGAAAGTCCAAGTCCCTCAAGTGTTTACTCCTGGAAAATCGTCCTTCTACTCTGCTAACTGTCTTCTGTGTCCTCAGGACCACACACCCCTCAGCATGCTCTCCCGTTCTGCATTTCTGCCCTCACTGGTGCTCCCTTGTCGTCTGCATCTTTTAATTCTATCCTTTAATGCCAGCTCCACTCATACTGATACCCTTTCAGTCTCTTGCCACCCTGCTCCATAATTCTGAGCATCCACTGCACGTAGAGAAGCCAGGATCTTTCAACACTATGGCCAGGAAAGTGACTTGTCGTTATCAGACACAACGTTCTACAGTGATAAACTAAGTGAAAGACAACTATTAGGAATGTTTCTGGATTTGGGCTTCCATCTTTCCCAACGTTGTTGGACAGAAACATTGTCAGGATCTCCTGATTCAAAGTGGCATAAATGATATGCAGCAGTGTGAATGAGCCATAGAAGAGAGCGTGTGCCTGTGCCTTTGTACCTTGGTCTGCTTCCTTTTGCCCTTGTAGGCATTTGTATAAGTCTTAATGAAGGTTTTCATATTAGTCTATCTCAGGGAGCCCACGAATATCTCTTTTGGCTCTAGACCAACTCACTCAGGATAAGAAGTCATGTGTAATAACTATTATTAATATCACTATCATTTTAGTGTTATTAATATATTTAGCATGTCATTTATGTTACTTAGAGTCATGAGAGCCTGACAATGTTTCTGTCCAACAAAGCTGGGAAAGATGGAAGCTTAAATCCAGAAACAAACAGGCTTTCACTCCACATACCTTTTGCTTAGTTTATCACTGTAGACAGTTGTGTCTGGTAACTACCTGAGGCATGTTCACCTTACTGCTTAATTCAAGTTTATTTTACAAATTATAGAAACTGTACATGTTGGTGGTGCCAAGTTCTTTTGTTGCACTGATAAACATTGTATTATCAGAGCCAGCTTGGAGGAGGAAATAGCTTATTTCTTATACTCTAGGTTTATCATGGAGGAAAGACAACACAGGAATTATAAAGCAGGAACCTGGGGCTGAAACCATGGAGGGAAGGTGCATCCCCTTGGTTTGCCTAGTTAGCTTGATTATGTAGCCCAGGCCCATCTGCCTAGAGATGGCATCACTCAGAGTAACCTGTGCCCTTCTACATAGAAATGAGAAAATACCTCCTGGACATGGCAACAGCGCACTGGGATGGAGCTATTTTTTCAGTTGAGGTTTTCTCTTTCTTCCCAGGTGATTTTCTATTTATGTCAAACTGACAGCTGAAGTGGTGAACAGATACCATGCCATGTTTCACACGGATATATTGTGTACTTTGATACTTTGTACTTGGATTGCCCCTACCTCCTTTGTAAAATATTTAAATCCTATATTAAATATATGTGCTTTCTCAAATATCATTTCATGGTTTAAAACTTCTTCCCAAATCCATTTTTTTCTAGACCTTTGTCATACTGAGCTTGTTGTCAAGTGCTGAATGGGTAGAAAAAAACATGGTACATTGGAAAATATGTAGCCGAAAATAATAGAGTTGTATCATTGGCACCAACATGGGTAGAATGAGTAATCAATGTGCTCAGGGTAAAAAGCCAGACAGGATACAGACCAGCCTTGCATGATCTCACTCGTGTGGAGACCAGTACTGCAGGATCTCACTGTGTGAAGTAACCAAAAGGTGATACCATGGAAAGACAGAGTAGATTGGTGCTTAGCAGAGGCTCAGGAGTGAGAGGCAAAGGCTTGTATGGGGAAAGATCAACAAGGGTCCAGAAAGTTCCCTTTAAGCAAAGAGAAGAATGCACATGCCTCTGGTCTCGTGCCTCCATTTGGTAAAGGCAATAAGCAATTGACTTTCCCATCAGAACGTTGTTGCCTAACATTGGCAAGATTTTAACTACTTCAGAGATCATTATTGAGCTTCGATAACTCTTTGAAATTGGTTCAAAATATATTGCATTTATGTGGAAAGGCAGTTTCGTTTCTTTAACCCTCTCTCTGGCCACCCAAAAAGCTTTGAGTGATTGTGTCCTTGGGATTCTTCAGGGGTAGCTTATTGTACCTCAGGCTTTGTTCTTCACTCCAGAGGTATTGATTACCATGTCTTCACAGGCTGAACTGATGATCTCCTGACTGGAATGAGCCGAACGATTGCTGAAATCAAATAGATAGCAAAATAACTATACTGATTGACATGGAAGTGAATTGGAGTGTCAGAGTGTAACTTTAGTTACAGGGGTAGGACAGTGACCTTGTGTTTCTGACTGCATTTCTCTTTAGTTGTTGACAATAAGTAATCTTCTTTGATTTGGTTAGAATTCTTGACTTGTTTTCCTCGCCTTCATATTGAGTGGGTGATGCTATTCACAAGTGTGGTCTGATTTATTACTTAGTCTATACTAAAAGATTCACATTCCTCTCTAGGGCTGTCATCAGGAATCCCAGAATGGAAAAGAAGTAAATAAAGGAAAAGCTGTCCAGTAATTGGGTGGAGAAAGATGTGAGTCTAAGACCTCCCTTAACTCTTCTATAAGAAGTCATTTTGGTCGAATTAACTGATGTTGGGGGCGGGATAATTGGTCGTTATTTTTAATTTTGAGGAGATTTACAGCACATTCTTCCTTCTTAACAAAACAGTGGCAGAAATAGGGCATTACCTGCCAGCCTTAGCTGATGTGAAACAGATATTAAGAAATTTCCCTATTGTCAGCCCAGAGTACCCACTCATTACATCTCTCCAGCGGTGAAGAAGGATTCAATTTGCTAGAAATGTCAGCCAAAGACTGGATTGTTTTTTTTTTTTTCCCTGTTGGGATTTCAAAGGTTACTCAAAACAATGTTTCACAGAAGTTATAAAGAGTAGGAGGTTTATTAATGAGAATATGATCTGTGGTCTTGCTTTGTATTAAACTGCTCTTACATATGGTTCTGCGTCCGCACCTTTGAACAGTGTCCCTCTATGAGTCGGCTCTGGATGGCTAGCTTATGCATAAACTGACACTAATGTGCAGGGTGTGATTTCAAGCTCAGTTACTTTGTATGAAAAGCCGGCTCATGCCCCCACCCTGAAAAAAAGAATGAAAGAGAGAGAGAAGAAGAGAGAAAAAGAAAGGAAGAGAGAAAGAAAGAGAGGAAGAAAGAAAGAAAGAAGGAAGGAAGGAAGGAAGGAAAGAAGGAAGGAAGGAAGGAAAGAAGGAAGGAAGGAAGAAAGACAGTCCTGGGGAAAATACCCATAAATAGAATCAGCAGCATTTCTCTGTGTTTAAAATATCAGTGCACTGTTTTATAGCTAATTAGTTCTTTACGTAACAAGGAGTCAATACAGAAGATTGATGGGCTGGGTTGATTTATGGAGCTTGAAGGTATAAGGAAGGGAAGGTCTTCATTCTGTAAACAAATGAAATTACTCCTTTCAATTGTGTGTGTGTGTGTGTGTGTGTGTGTGTGTGTGTGTGTTTGGGAGGTCAGAGGCTGATGGATGCTGCGTTCTTTGATTACATTACTTAATTATAATAGACTTTCATATTTAAGATGGGGCCCCTCCCTGAGCCTGGAGCTTGAGGCTTGACTAGACTGCTTGGCCAGCTGGCTCCAGAGATCTGCCTGTCTCTGCCTACCAGTGCCACTAGGGTTACTCATATGCTTGGATCTTAGAGATCCAAATTTGGGTCTTCTTGCTTGTGTGACTGGCACTCTATTGATGGGGCCATCTCTTCATTCCCAGTATAATTCCTTTTATTCACCCCATGGCTGCCAATATTGCTTGTTTTTGTTTCTTCATGCTCAGTTTTGTCAATGACACTGCAGAAAACAGAAGGCAAACTGGTATTCAAAGCATCTAACAATGTCTAAGCAAAGGTAATGGACTTGTAGGAGATGCTGCACTTCTACTAACCTGATAAAACCCTAGGATGTGAGAGCCTCTAAATTCAAGTATTTTCAAATAGCACCAACTTTATTGATATTAAGGTAAGTGGACTAAGAATGAATATAATTCATGGAATCTCTATCCTCAGCACATCTGAACAGGTGTTTTGAGATCAGTGCTCATGCTCCAACCTTCCTCCCTGGGTTCTTTGGTTGTCAGCACCTGCTACTTTTGTCGCACCGGCTAATGCTTGAGCTTCTATTTAAAGCTTAACCTGATTGTTTCATTCCCTTCCAGCCTTTCTTGCCTCTGAATTCCTAGATACTGATATCAATGTACTGAATGTGTTCCATGTGTCTTATCTTGACTAGAGAGCAGATCCTTCCCGCTCATCACGGTAGACTGTTAAATGTCTCTTTCATTCTATGCGTCTACTCCCCCACATCTTTACCAAATCCTACTATTTTCTTAGTGGGAAGATGTTAAACATCCTTAAAGGAAAGACCTACAACTTACGAACCACTGAGGCAGTGTGCTGTTACTGGGAAACACCGCTTGTTGCAAAATTCCCTTATTCAGACATATTCTTTCCAGCATACTGCTCCTATGAAGGAGCATCTAACAGTTTAACAAGTCTTGTTTCTAAGGCAGGGAAAGAAGTCAGGCCACACATCTGCTTTGTTTTGTTGCTGCCATTCTTTTAATGGTCACGGTTGGCCCAGATGTGCATTCTGGGTTTAGGTAACTATGGAACCTGGAGCATTTTAAAAGTCACACAAATGCTAATTTGCTGTTGCTATTGCTTGATTTTTGTCCTGTTACTGTCTTTGAAGGAGGAGGGGTTAAAGAGAAAGGGAAGAAGGAGGAGGAGGAGGAGGAGGGGAGAGAGAGGCCAGGGTAGGAGGAGGATAGAAAAGAGAAGAAAAGAGGTGACTTCGAAACCAAGACAAAATTCGAGCATCAGTCCTCATGCTCTGCAGACACCTCTATCGGGGTTTTAGCTGATGTAGGCAGCTCAAGCGATCAGGGCCAGGCTACTTGAAACTAAGTTTATTGCCAGAGCTTTTATACCATGAGCAGATAAAGAAGCAACTGCCTGCCTGGAGAGAATTCAGGTTGAGCTGCATCAGAGGAGGATAGTATGCTTGGCATCTCCTAAGAGTCAGAGCCCACATGACAGAACAGGGAGCCTCTTCTTATGTTCCCTGAAGGGGAGAGAGGTTCACTGTAGGAGGCTGTAGCTAGTATTTTTGGTTCCCAGGCAACAAGCAGGGACATGAGTAGCGAACAGGATGTGGTACTCCTTTGATGGATACTCAGTAGACTTCTTTCCTAGGTGGGATGCTCGGGCACTGTGAAGACTGCTAACTGGATCTACGGACAATTTCCTGATAGGGAGCCTATCAGTGTCTGAGAGAGGAGGTCTGCACAGAGGCTGCATTCTTGTGACCATTAAGAAAAAGCCTACAAGATACATATGCTGAACATATTTTGTGAAAAATGATGACACTTTCTGGACTTTGTGGGAAAATGAAAGGGAAAGGTATGAATGGATCAACCTTTCTCCCTCATTCTCAAGTCTCTTCCAACACTGGCCGTCAATGATAAAATCTCTATGGCCTTTTATGTCTTAATGTTTTTTCACTCAATATAAATTTGTTCTTGAAAAAATTGTTGTTGGAAAAAAAATTTTTTTTGCCAGTACAGAAAAGTCACTAAGGTATTCAACAAATTACTTGACAAATTCAAGATTCTAAAAACTAATAATACCAAAGAGACTTTTTTGTTTTGTTTAAATAGTAAAATGTCGTGACACAAAGACATAGTAATGATGTGTTTTTATAGGATAGCTGTTGGTTTATTGTAAATAAAGTGTTCTAAATGTTAATCCTTAGGTTAGATTTTCTCATTAGCATCCTCCATCCATTATTCAAAATAGTCTTGAAATATCCATTTAGTTGACGATCACACATGCTTTCCAAACCCACAGGTCATGTCTTCTCTTGTGAGAGATTTTCTATTGCCATGGAGAAAGGGCAAGAAACTAAAGAACTGGGAACATAAATGGCATGAAAGTCCATAGAGAGTGTTCGGGAATATCCCAGGACAAATTGTTTTGTACATCACACCATGTGTACAGAATCTTGCATTTTACTTTACGAAACAGCCCATTAATATAATCTTGTAAAATTTTTATTCATAGGTACTTTGTTTCTTTAAGAAAATTATGATTTTAAAATTTCAGGTATGGCCTGACATGGGTACTGGGGAAAACAAACAAAACAAATAAATGAATAAATTTATTTTCAGGTAAATTAATAGAACTAAAAATATTATATTGAGTGAGGTGCCCCAGTCCCAGAAAGACCAATATTGTATGCCCTCTCTTATCACTGTTCCCTTGCTCCAAATCTTCAGATATGAGTATATAAACCAGAATAATTGCAGAAAGCAAAAAAAGTAACGAGGTACACTGGGATGCAAGTAATATAAAGAAAGAAAGGAAAAATGGGGAGCTTTAATTGGGTGGGGGTGACGGGGATAAAAGAGAGGGAGAGGGGAGGGAAGAATATCACTAAAGGTGCTGGAAGACACCATGAAGAGCATATTATCTTTATTCAGCTAAATTACGTATAATACAGAAAATATACACATATACATACTTGTCTATATACAAATACAAACACACATATATGCTCACACACACACACACACACACACACACACACACACACGGTATTGATGGTATGCCATTTGGACTGACAATGTTGCTCATAGGAGCCTTATCCAGAAACACTATAGGATCTATATGACAGTTCATTGCTGTTGTAACCAAGAGCTGAGTAATTAGACTTAAGATTTGCTCAAGGGGAAGGAAATTATGCCTGGTACTAGAAACCTAGCCAACCACACAGGACTAAGGAAGTCCTAAACCAACATTATTCCTAACTGCATTCTATACACTATGCTTACATCCACAGATAAGTGTAACTCTCATCCCTTGTTTAGTTTATATTTCTATGTTTCTACTATTATGGGTCATCAAGTCCTGCCTATGGTGTTTAGCAGTTGTGTCAGGTTTTGCAGAGCACTAGCCCAGCCCCTAGTCCTGCCTTCTGTCTTAATTACTTTTCTACTGTGATAATATACTAGGACCAAGACAACTTATAGGAAAAAGAATTTATTTGGTGCTTACAGCTTTAGAGGGTTAGATCCATGACCATTGTGGTAGGAAGCATGGCACCAGGCATGCAAATATGCTGCTGCATCAGTAGCTGAGCTTACAACTTGAGATACAACCCCAAGACAATGAGACCTAACTAGAAAGAACATGGGCTTTCAAAGCCCACCCACAGTGGCAAACCTCCCACAAGGCCACACCTCCTGATGTTTCCCAAACAGTTCCACCAACTGGGACTAAGTATGCAAATACATGAGCCAATGGGGGCTTCTTTAGTTCAAACCACAATCTGTTAAAACGAAGAGAACAGTTATGTGGTACCTAGCCCCCACTTGATACAACTACAAAACAACAGCTTTATCTCATGAAAAAGAGCTTACAAAGATTCTAAGAGCAGAAGACCAGGAAATCTGCTGTGAGATTGTGTCTCCCAGAAATGACAGGGAAGTTTTACAGATGATAGTCAATATTATGGCTGCCTAAATGAGACTTGAATAACTACTATGTCAAAAGACATGCTAACAGGAAAAGAGGGAAATTTCATGGGGCTACAACTAACTCTGTCCAAAGAACTACAGACAACTAAGGAGTTACAAAAGAGGAGCAAACAGTCTTGCTGAGGGATAAGCCCTCTAATTGATTATACAGTATCAAGAAGTCAGCCCTGAAACCAAATACATACAAGTAACACTAAACTGACAGGGCAAGTTGTAGCTATTTATGCATATGTGTGTGTGTGTGTGTGTGTGTGTGTGTGTGTGGTGTTTATCTGTGAGATTATGGATTTGAGAGGGAGGAGGGGAAGGGACATGAGGGATTGGGGAGAGAAAGGGAATTGGAAAAATGATGGAATTATACTTTAATTTCAAAGAATTTTACAAGGGAAAAAAAGAAAAACTCTGATTTTCATCTTGTACCTGAGAATTCTAAAATGAGAAAACAATAGGAAATTAAGACACTCTAGACTAAAACAAAGAAAACAATTGTAGTTGCTAAGTGGTAATTTATTTCTGTGGCTTGGGAACTAAAAGTCTGCTTCCTTTAAGGAAGGCCGTAAGTAAGAAAATATGAACAATTTTCCTTGGCTGCCCACCCTACCCTTGTGGTGACAGCCTTCTTACTGTTCAGTTTTCCTCATACAAGTATCAGCCACTAGATGATTTCACAAGCATTTGAATAATGTAGGCAGAGAACAAAAATCGCTGTTACCTAAACCTTTTTGGTGCTTCATATTCAATCCAGAGTTGTTGTGACTCATTTATAAGCTGCACAAAATCTCAGATGGTAAATCCTTCTCTGGCTTTCCAAACCCCGACTCCGCAATGATGTGTGTTGTGATGGTCCTGAGGGCAGCTTCACATCATGTGATCTGGAATGCTGATGCTCGCATCTCCCCCGGGAGGTGTCTGTGTTAACTTTATTTCATTTCTTCAGAAAGTTGAAACACTTTTAAAAATAGAGACTACTACCCTTAAAATACTGGAAGGAGAAGTAATCCATCTTTATCATTGTTTCCAAATACATCAACTTACTCATTGCTCACTCAGAAAATAAAATTAAATTAAACTGATTTTGGCTTTCTAACAATCACAGGGACCCATTTAGACAATTAATCTTCCTACCTGTTTCTACTGGAAGTTGTTTGTAGCCTGGGACTAACCTTGAGTTGTCCCTTAAACTCCCAGCTGTATATCCTAACATTGAAAGAAGACAAGGCAACAATACTATAGTTTTGTATTTATTATTCTGAAGATGATATACAGATAGAGTTTTTCTGACTAAAAAACAATTTACGTCTCTGGTGTAATTTATTTTATTATAATTTTTTTCTTTTTCCATCTTTCACTAGCAGAACACCTCTCAACAGATTTTAAAAATAAGTTTTTATTATATTTTTATTTTGTTGTATGTGTTTGCTATGGTATGACCTTCCAAAAAGAACTGTGAATCTGCTCTCTGCATCCATTTTCTGAGTCCTGGAGATGAAACCTAAACTTTCAGGCTCGGGGGCAAACGCCATTACTGTCTGAGTCATGACAATAGCCCAAAATAGATATTTTAAAATAAATTTACAAACAATTGGGACATACTTGGAAAATTATATTATTATTGATGGCTAGAAATCTTGAGACACTTCTTATGTCATAGTTTTGATAGGCTCTGATTTACTTTTCATTTCTTTCAAGAACTTTTGTAAAACTTTCCCTTTGATTTTGGTTGTTGTTGTTAACCTCTTGATTGGCTAAAGGATGGTCGTTCAATTTTCATGTATTTTTTAAACTTCTGTATTTTTATAAGTTCCTCATTTTTAGTTAAAAATTAATTCCATTGAAGTCAGAAAAAAGGTGCATGCTATGACTTCAATATTTTAAAGCTGTTGACAATGGTTTTGTGACCAAACATCTGGCCAGTCCTGATGCTGTTCCTCTAGCTAATGTGAAGAACGTGTGCTCTACAGCTGCTGTGGGTCATGGAGCTGCACCTCCGATGAAGATGCAGTTCTTTTAAGTAGGGCAGATTCACCAGCAGCTCTGGGTGTGAGGCACCTGGCTGTTGGTGTGGGGTGCCTGTCCATTTCTACGAGCTACATTATGGTGGGACCATAATGGTGGACACAGGTTGGGGGAAAACTCTGGTAGATGAAGCAAGGAGTCTTGAGTGTCTTTGTTCTAAATGGGGTCCTAGGCATACCGGTACATCAGAAGGGATAGCTGTGATTGTCTAGAACTCAATCAGTAACATTGTGTTTTGGGAGAGTGGGTAAGAGGAGATGGGAAGAGGTTTCTACTTGTTTAGGGCCAGTCTCTATCCAGGGCTGAAGGTCAGTGTCCAGGATCAAGCGATTGCTTCTCAGGGCCTCAGTGGGTCACACTTCTGAAAATAGGTGCTGAACTTCCTGTTAGGTCTACAGGAAGCCTGGAAGGGCAGTTTCCTTGCTTCTCAGGGATCCTGAGAAGGGCTGGCCACCCAACAAAAGCTGTGGGTGGCTGAGCAGACTACCTCGATGCTTTCAGGCTCCTGGGGGATAGGCAGGGCTGCTTAACTGTTGTTTGTTGATATGGGGACTTATAAAACCTTGGCTCTGGGCACCCAGGAGCTTCCGGGCCATCCACCTGTACCTCCCTGCACTGCAACACCTCTGTCACATCCCCGAGTCACTCAAAGCCTTGTTTCCAGCTCTCCCGTGGAAGAGTTTTCATCCGTTCTTTATTTTCTTTTCCTTACCAGACCTACTTAGTTGGACATCTTGCTAATGTCAGTCCTGTTCTTTCTTTTGCTTTTATATGGGAACTATGTTTCAAAATATTTTTACTCCCATTTTACAAAAATTCTTATGGAGTATGTAAGGAGTTTTGTTTCCATTTGTGACTTGGTTTTTTACAGTCATGGTAGGGAATTCTTAGCTTTTCACTAATGGTTTCATCTATGCTGTTATGCAGTTAGTAATAAATTTGATGAATTTTTATCTGTATACCTTATTTTTTCTTAGCATTTATGTTTTCTCATATTTCCTTCATTTTGTCTAAATTGATAAATCAATTTCAGAGAATTATAGCTTCAGTTACTTGATTTTTTTTAAGTAAAGAATTTTTTTAAGAGAAGATTTAAATAGTTTGTGTTTTCTAAAAAAATCCTTTTACATAATTAAATTATATATAAAATAACGTCTGTAAAATTCTTCTTTTCAATAAGTAAGTAGGGATGTCTAGTGGTATTTTCTCAATGTAATTACATATAGTTTTTCTTTGTAAGTGCTTTATATTACTTATCTGAAAAATAATACATTAGTTTATTATCTACTGTTTATATGTTGGATCTCTTATATGTCTTGACTGTACAAATAAATAAATCTTTCTGAAATGCTTTCTATAAAGAATTAGAATGAATTTTGCTGTCTTTTCTCAGTAAATTACTGGTACTACCTTCTTTTCTCATAAGATATATTTATTTTTATATCTGTCTATACAATCTCAAAATAGATATACTATAAAGAACATAATTAACAAGATTTAGTATATATAAGTATATATGTAGATAGTTGATAGATATAGATGCTAGATAGATAAATAAATAAATGATGACAGAGAGATATATTTCATTCTTAAAATCCAGAAAATGCATAGTCAAAGTGTTACTACATATTATTTTCAAAATTAAGTAAGAAAGTCTATGTGGCTGTGGCTTTTAAAGAATAGAGTGTGGTATTTTGAATGTTGTGATTACTGTCCGTGGAACATAGTTTTCCTGATAATAAGGAATCTTTCTGATACACATCTTGATACACTATTTGATTAGAGATAATTTTCGTGTTTTTTTTTTTTTTTCTTTTTTGGTTTTTTAAGACAGGGTTTCTCTGTATAGCCTTGGTTGTCCTGGAACTCATTCTGTAGACCAGGCTGGCTCGAACTCAGAAATCAGCCTGCCTCTGCCTCCCAAGTGCTGGGATTAAAGGTGTGTGCCACCACTGCCTGACTTTATTCTTTATTTTTTCGTGGTTTTTCTTTTCTTTTTTTTTTTTAAAGAGATAATTTTCGTACTTTGTGGGTTGATCTTGAGGATAGGCTGACTCCATAACAGGTTTCAAATTAGCAGTCTAGGAAACTAGGCCTAAGAACTGGGCAAGTCCAGGCAAGTCAGTTTAAAAACTCCAGGCTTCAGGCAGCTAGTCAGAAACTAGAAGGTGCCTAGCCTCCTAGCCTAAAGCAAGGACAATGGGTCAGCAAGTTTCCAGACCTCCCTGGTAACAGGTTCCAGCCCCCATATCCTGGTAATGGAATGTCCGTTGATAGAATAAGATAAAGGTCACCTACCCCAGAATTCCCTAATGCGCTTTAAATCAGGCTTGCAAGCTCACTTGGTTGTCTCTCTATCTTGGTAATGGGAGACCCCAGCATGCTGGACTTCTGCAGAATAAAACACTCTTTGCATTTATATCTCTACTGTTTGAGTCTGGTGTATCATCCTTCGGTGAACAACAGACCCTTACAATCTTGAGTGTCTTGAGAGCATTGCTCTAGTGTTTAACAGCCTGATGAGCTCGTAGTCTACTGTTTCACAGACATATTCTGAATCTATGCTTTATGCTTACGAAATGAATGAAAGGCACAATAGGATTTTCATGTGACAGGTGACAAGAAGAAAATGGAAATTTCTGAAAACAGAAGTTATTAAATGTCAAACTAAGTATATTGCACAGGCCATGATCTTAAACTAGCTCTGAAACAAATTCCAATAAAACTGGGGCAGCCTCAGAATGTTCCAGCTGTGCTTCCCGAGAATTCATTCTTTTCGTAGATTTTCAGCTTTAAAAAATTGAAATTCATGCACAGAAAAGGTTTCTGATGAAGAGCTTTAAAGTATTGTTCTACATTATGAGTTATTTTCAACATGTTTTTTAGTGCTAGGTTTAGGAAGAAAAGTTAACCAAATATCCTGAAGCCTATCGTTTACCATGCATATGATATTATTAAACTTATTGTCAGTTGTTAATACCTGATAAAGGTAGCATTTCCCTAAATTTCTATGGGCGGTTTGTTTTTAATTAGATATATAAATTTAAAACATTTGTTCCTAGAACAGTGGTTCCCCATTCTCAGTTGTAACAGTCCCTTCTTATTGCCTTTCCTTTTGCATTTTCAGTATAATCTTTCAGTCTGCAACAGTACTGTGTTGGCTGCTTTTCAAAGGAAGAATAAATGAGCTCTTCCCATGGAAGCACTTGAGTCCTCAGAGTGAGGGCTAAAGTGATGGCTCTGTGGTAAGAACACTCATCCTATGAGCACAAGGACCTGAGTTTGAGTGTGTGGCACTCACACACACAAGCAAAATGAAGAATAGCTGTGTATGCCTATGGTTCCAGCATTGGGGGGTGGTGATAGGCAGAGCCAAAGAGCTCACTGGCCTTCCAGCCTAGCCAAGAAGTCAAACTTCCAGTTCAATGAGAGATCCTATTTCCAGACAGCACAGCAGACAGCAATAGAGGGAGGCATCTGGCAACTTGCTTTGTGCTTTGTATTTATACACATAACTATTTACACACTCATGTTCATGCACTACAGCATATATAATGCACACACACACACATACAGATGCACACAGACACACACACACAGACACACACAGACACACTCACAGACGCATAGATAGACACACACACACAGATGACACACATACAGGCATATACAGACACACACACAGACACGCACATACAGAGACACAGACACACACAGAGACACAGACACATGCACACACACACATACACACACACACAGACAGACACACACATAGACACACACAAAGACACACACAGACACACACACATAGACACACACAAAGACACACACAGACACACACACACATGCACACAGGCACACACACACAGACACACAGACATACAAATGCACACACACACGCTTATACACTGACACACACAGGCACACCACACAGACACACACAGACACACAGACACATACAGACACACAGACACACACATGCACACATGCACACACTGCACACACACATGCACACACACAGACACACACAGACACACACATATGCACATAGACACAGGCACACACACATAAATACACACACAGACACACAGACACACACGCATACACGCACATTGGGGAACTTCTCTGTAGTCATGATTCTTAAGTAAGAAAATACTACCCTCTCTGCCTCCAAATATCAAATCCCATGTCCTTCCCACTTAGCATCTCCCTCTAAAGCAGCGCTGTTTATTATTTTCATGCGATTGATTTTTACTGGAATATTGCTGATTTTACATACTTTCTCTTATCATATGTCTCCGTGCTTTACTTAATTTTAACATTCCAGTGTGTGTGTGTGTGTGTGTGTGTGTGTGTGTGTGTGTGTGTGTGTTTTAACCATCCTTACCAGGGACCAAAGAGGTTGGAATCATGAAGAGTCAAACTAGTCACCAGTTGTTCAAAGTCACCCAAATTCCAAGGTAGACATGATAGATTTTCAGGGCCAAGAGACCTACTGTGACTCAGGGCTGATTGAAGGTGAGCAAGAGATCAGTCTGGTATAGGGACAGCCGAAGCAAGGCCTGGTGCACTGTCCTTTGCTACCTACTTGTTTTCTTTAACTTTGTGCTGCTTGCCAGAGAGGAACCAGGGATCTTGACAGCAGCCTTTCAGGGCTAAGTTCTCCAAACAGAGAGACTGCACAGATAGCACATGCACGGACTTCCCCTTTTCCCCACCTCCGGAACCCCAAGCAAAATGATACCAAGCAACCGCTTCCCTCAACACATGGAACTGCAGCTCCAGAAGTTCTATTATCATCTCTGATCTGTCAAATGATGGCAGTAAACTTCTTGGTTGTCCAGGACTGGTCAGAGGTCACTCACATCAATGGCCCCTGGGGAGAGGATGGTGGAGAAGGTACCTCTGAACAGTGAACAATTTCTTGTTGACTCCATAGATCTGGGTCTTCAAGGCATCATTTACCTGGGTGTTCCCGGATCAGCCACCACCTCCTCTATTGTTATTTTAAAATGATGTGTATATGTGTATATCTATGTAAGTGTGTGTGTAAAGATGAGCATAGTATGCACACAGCTCAGGAGAGGGCAGCAGAGATGCCTTGCAGCAGCAGCTACAGGTGATTGTGCACTGCCTTATGTAGGGGTCGAGCTGAACTCTGGTTTCATATATCACTATTATCCAGATTCAAAGTCTATACATTTTAATGAACTTTTATCCAGTTAGAATAGGCATTTGGAGCTGTAGAGCTTTGGATAAGATTATTATTCTTTCACTACTGAATATATTTAAGTATCTACAAAAAAAAAAAAAATTCTGAGATTTTTGACTATGTTCCAGGAATGAGGAAGACTGTGTGATCTTTTGATCTGAGATTATATGGCCTAGATTAATATTATACACTATAAATCTAACAAATTTTCTGCATTTTTGTGACATTTTCTTTTAAAAAAAGCTTTGTGTGTGTGTGTGTGTGTGTGTGGTGTGGTGTGTGTGTGTGTATGTGTATGTGTGTATGATAATTTCAGTATCCTTTCATCTGTTGATAGACATCTAGACTGATTCCAGTCCTTCATAGCAGTAAACATGGGGTGTCCATATCATTATGGTAGTGTACAGATTGAAATAGCTGGGCCATATGGTAGTTCTCTTTTAAAAATTTTGAGAAATGTCTAAATTGATTTTCACAATGGCAGTATTAATATTAACTCCCACCAGTAATGGTTCCTCTCTCTCCATATCCTCTTCAACATTGTCAGATTTATTGATGACAGCCTTTTTGACTAGGGTGGAAAGGTATCTCAAAGTATTTTTAGTTTGCATTTCCATAGTAGTTAGGGATATTGAAAAATTTAAAGAAGTTATTAGCAATTGGTGTTTTTAAGGCAATCTTATATAATGAAAAGGGGCAAAGTTGAAGATTAATAAAATCAGAGATAAAAAGGTGTCCTCACAGCTGACTTCAGTAAAATATAAGACATCTGGAATTACCATGAAAACCTATTCTCTGAAATGCTGTGTTAAACAGAAGAATTTCTAAATGCCTAATATCTATCAAAATCAAGCCTTGAAAACATAAATAATTTAACAAAACCACTACATGTGGGGAAATCAAAACCTTTATTATAAGCCTCCACAAAAAGAAAAGCCCATGACCAAATGAATTCACTGCTGAATTCTATTAAATTTTCAAGGAAGACCTCATGCCAACTCTTTTTAATGTGTTTCATAAGCTAGAATGTGAAGGAACATTACCAAATTCTTCTAGGAATTCAGTATTACACCAATCTAAAAACCAGGTAAAGGTTCTCTGGTGAACATAAATACAAAATTTTTTTAGTAAATCCTTGAAAACTCCATTCAGGACACAATGAGAAGACTATACTTTGTGACAAAGTGGCCTTTAGTTGAGAAAAGCAAAACCATGTCAACATACAAACCCAAGCAGATATAATATACCCTGTAAATAAACTTAGGGACAGAAAATACATGATTATTTCAATGGATGGTAAACATATTTAACAAAATTCAACATGCTTTGATGATAAAAGTTCTGGAGAATTTATGAATGGAAGAAACATACCTTAAAATAATAAAGTCTGTCTCCAATGAGCCTATTGCCAATGTTAATCTAAATGGAGACAAAATGAGAAGATTCCCTCTAAAATCAGGAATGCAACTAAAATGTCCACTCTATCCTCTCTTATTTGAGATAATGCTTGAAGTCTTAGCTATAGAAATCAAACAAGAGTAAAACATGAAGACGATAAAAGTCAGAAAGACAAAAATCAAACTACCTGATTTGAAGACAACATGATTCTTTACTTAAATGATCCCATTGAGTTTACTATAAAACTTGTGGACCTAATAACTTGCACTGAGCTTGGAAACAATATAATTAATTAATTAAAAAATCACTTATACTAACAGTGTGCTCTTCAAAAAAATTTTAAAAAATATTCCTTACAAAGTAACTTCAAAAATAAATATAGAGGTACAGAACTAACGAAAGAGGTGAAAAGCATTTGTAATGAATACTTAAAGAAAATGAAAAGGAATTTACCACAGATGGAAAGACATTGCATGCTCTTGGTTTGGTTGATTCATATGGGGAAGTGATCATTCTATCTAAATTAATTTACAGATTTAATGCAATATCTACTGAAATTCCAATATCCCATTTCACAGGTTAATAAAGAACAAGAATTCATATGGAACCACAAAAGACCTTGGATAGTCACAGCATTCTAAGGAGAAAGAATATTGCTAGAAATATTACAATTCCCTACTTCATACTATACTATAGGAATATGGTAATAAAAATAGCCTCATACTGGCCTAAAAATAAACTTGTAGACCAGTGAAATAGAGTAGCAGACTCAAAAACAAATAGACAAAGTCAACCCCCCTTATGTTTTGAAAACAAAAGCAAAGGCATGCATTGCGTAGAGCAGAAGCGGAAGGAAAGGCCATCCAGAGACTGCCCAACCTGGGGATCCATCCCATATACAATCACCAAACCCAGATGCTATTGTGGTTGCCAAGAAGTGCTTGCGACAGGAGCCTGATATGGCTGTCTCCTGAGAGGCTCTGCCAGAGGCTGACAAATACAGAGGCAGATGCTGGAAGCCAGCCATTGGACTGAGCACAGGGGTCCCCGATGGAGGAGTTAGAGAAGGTACTGAAGGAGCTAAGGGGCTTTGCAATCTCACAGGAAGAACAACAACATCAACCAACCACTTCCCCCCTCCAGAGCTCCCAGGTACTAAACCACCAACCAAAGAGTACACATGGAGGGACCCATGGCTTCAGTAACGTATGTGGCAGAGGATGGCCTTGTTGGACATCAGTGAGAGGAGAGGCCCTTGGTTCTGTGGGGGTTCAATTCCCCAGTGTAGGAGAATTCCAGGGCAGGAAGGTAGAAGTGGGTGGGTGGGGGAGCACCCTCATAGAGGCAGGGGGATGGGAGATGGGATAGGGGGGTTTCCGGAGGGAAGACATGGAAAGGGGATAACATTTGAAATGTAAATAAAGAAAATGTCGAAGAAAAGAAAAAAAGAATGCAGGTTTTCTTGGAGGTGATAAAAAATTTTACAAATGTTTCATAGTGCTAATTGTTATATCACATTATGAATGATCAAATGACACTGAATTGTACACATTAAAAGTTAAAATGATAAATTATATATATATATATATAATAAAAATTAAACTAATAAAAAAGAGTAACCTATTCAACAAGTAGTGCTGCCCAAATTGGATTTCTACATGCAGAAGAATGAAATGAAATTCATCTTCTACCTTGTATAAAAAGCAATTCAAAATGGACCAAAGATCTTCCAAAATGTGAAACACTGGAACTTCTAGAAGAAGGCATAGATATTGGTATAGGAAAGAAACTTTTTTCAATTTCAATACATCCTGACTGCAGCCTCTCCTCCCTCAACTCTTTAAGGTCCCCCCTTCCTCTATCCCCCAGATCCATTCCTCTGTTTCCCCTCAGAAAAGAGAAGGCCTCCTAGGGATATCAACTAAGCATGACATAATCAAAGTTACTGTAAGACTAGACACAAACACTTATATCGAGACTGGGGAGGGCAAGCCAGTAGAAGGAAAAGGGTACCAATAGCAGGCTAAAGAGTCAGAGACAATATCACTCCCACTATTAGAAGTTCCACAAAAACATCAAGGTAACAACTATAGCATATGTGCACAGGGACTATATTGTCACATGATGACCTCTTTAGCCTCTGTGAGCTCCTATGAGCCCTGCTTAGTCAATTCTGTGGCTTGTGTTCTGCTTCTCTAGTACATACAGTCCTTCCTGCTCCTCTTCCATGGGGTTCCCTGAGCTCCAAGGGGAGGTACTCAATGAAGAACTCCAATTTAGAATCTCTCTCTGCCTAATGTTTGACTATGGGTCTCTAGATCTGCTGGAGGAAGCCTCTCTGATGTCAATTAGGCTAGGCACTAATCTCAGTATAGCAGAATATCATTAGAAATCATTTTATTGATTTTTTTTTTTTTTTTAGATCCTAGGTTTCTGGGCTATCGAGACTCTTGTTCCTGTTCATCCAGTCAGTGTCGGTAATAAGCTTCTTCCTGAATCATGGGCTTCCTCTCAAGGGGTGGGGTTCAAATTAGATCACCCTCACAAGTGCCCCAGCACATCTTGCAGGCAGGATAGATTGTAGGTTGAAGGTTTTGAGGCTGGATTGGTGTCTTGATCCCCCTTTAGAAGTCTTGCCAGGTCACAGAGGATGCCAGGTTCAGGCTCTGTATCCTCTGTGGAACCGTGAAAGGCAGCTTGGTTTCTGGTTGAGCTAAGGTTTAAAACCCTGGTGGACCCAATAAGAAATAACCCTATAAAGGACAGCAGGCGTTTGGCCAAGCTCCTGGAAACCAGGTTCCTGACACGAGGCCATAGCTCTCCATAGACCTGTGACTAACAGTCACATAGCCTCAAACCCCTCCACAGGTAGAGGCGTGGTCATGTAGCTTCAAGACATTCTCATGTTAATGAGGCACCTAGAGACTTAGCCACGGCCCTTCCCAGCCACTATTTCAACCTCACCCCTCCCTGAGGTCACAGGAGTATGGATTCACTCATGCCACTCTCTGCCATGACAATAAATGCCCTGAAACCCTGGACTGTCTTTCTTCACCGGGATCAGCTGCCACCAAACCAAACCAAGCTGCCCAGCTAGCTGGCGCCAAGATACAGACCCCAGTACCTGTGGGACCCTGCAGTACTCCTCCCTCTCCTCCGCCTCTCAGCCCTGGGCTAGATCCAAGCCCGAGGGTCCTCACTTTGTTCTTAGCTCTTCTGAGGCATCCAGCAGCGCCTGGGATGCCCAAGAGCATGGGAACCCAATGGAGCCAGCTTCTATGAGGTCCCTGGGACCCCAGGTTGCACTCCTCCACCCCCCGGTGGTGCTGTGGGGTGAGCATCATCAAACTGCAGGGGTCCCGCCCCTCCCAGAGGCCTGAGCCCTGGGATGGACGCGGACGTCACCACACCTGCTATTTAATCCAACAGTCCGTTAGTAGGGGTTCCTGCTAGGGTCACCGTTGTGGAATCCTGGGAGTTTCTACCTACTAAGTTTCTGTATTGTCCCTCCATGCCCTCCAGTTCCAACTGTCTCTCCCCATACCCTCTCCCTCCATTCCTTCGCCACAGCAGCTGATCCCTCCTGTTTAAATCCATACTTGCCCTCAGCCTACCTGAAATGTATTCTATGTCCTCACTCACAGGGAGATTCATGCATCCCCCTTGAGCCCTCCTTGTTATTTAGCTCTTGGATCTGTGGTTGTAGCACAATTTCCCTTTACTTTATAGCTAACATCCACTTATAAGTGAATACATACCGTGTTTGTCTTTCTGGGCCTGGGTTACCTCACTCAGGATGATATTATTTTCTAGTTCTACTGATTTGCCTGTAAATTTCATGATTTCATTGTTTTTAACAGCTAAGTAGTATTCCATTTTGTAAATGTACTACATTTTTAATAATTCATTCTTCAGTTGAGAGACATTTAGATTGTTTCCTGTTTCTGGCTATTATGAATAAAACAACTATGACATAGTTGAGAAAGTGTCTCTATGATATGATGGAGCATCCCTTGGGTATTTGGCCAAGATGGTATAGCTGGATTTTGGGGTAGATCAATTCCCAGTTTTCTGAGGAATGGCCATATTTATTTCCAAAGTGGCTGCACTCCCACTAGCAATGCAGGAGTGCTCTCCGTGCTCCACATCCTCACCAGCATGAGCTGTCACTTATTCTATTGATCTTAGTAATTCTGACAGGTATCTCAAAGTCATTCTGATTTGCATTTTCCTGATATGCTAAGGATATTGAATATTTCATTGATTGTTTCTCAGCTGTTTATTATTTCTTTGTTAAGAATTCTCTGTTTAGACTTGCATCCAATTTTTAATTGTATTATTTAGTTTGTTGATGTCTAGTTTCTTGAATGCTTTATATATTTTGAATATTAGCCCTCTGTCAGATGTGGAGTTGGTGAAAATGTTCTCTCATTCTGCAGGCTGCCATTCTGTCCTATTGTCTAGGTCCTTTACCTTATAGAAGCTCTTCAGTCTCATCAGGTTACATTTAGCAAGAACTTTTTGACTCAATCACCAATAACAGAGGACTTAAGCCTAAGTACTAACGGATGAAACTCCATGAAATAAAACCAAAAAGTTTCTTACAACAAAGGAAACAAAAGGCAGAGCCAACAGACAATTTACTGAGTAGAACTGTGGAATAGTTTTCAGAGTACTGGTATTAGTTCTTCTTTGAATTTCTGGTAGAATTCTGAACTAAATTCATCTGGCCCTGGGGTTTGTTTGTTTTGGTTGGGAGACTTTTGATGACTGCTTCTATTTCCTTATGGGTTATGGGACAGTTTAGGTAGTTTACCTGATCTTGATATAACTTTGGTATATGGTATCTGTCTAGAAATTCAGCCATTTCATTTAGATTTTCCAATTTTGTGGCTGTTGAAGTAAGACTTAAAGATTTTTTTTTGATGTCCTCAGTTTCTGTAGTTATGTCTTCCTTATCATTCCTTATCTGTTTCTGTGTTTTTTAAATTAGTTTAGCTAAGGGTTTTTTTTTAATCTTGTTGATTTTCTCAAAGAACTAGCTCCTGGTTATTCTTTGTATTGTTCTCTTTGTTTCAAATTGATTGATTTCAGCCCTGAGTTTGACTATTTCCTACTGTCTACTCCTCTTGGGTGTGTTTGCTTATTTTTTTAAATAGACATTTCAGGTGCACTGTTAAGTTGCGAGTATGAGATCTCTTCAATTTTCTTATGAAGGCTCTTAGTGCTATGAATTTTCCTCTTAGTATTGCTTTCATTGTGTCCCATCAGTTCGGGCATGTTGTGCCTTCATTTTCATTGAATTCTAGGAAGTCTTTAATTTCTTTCTTAATTTCTTCCATGACCTAGTTATCATTGATTAGAGACTTGTTCAGTTTCCATGAGCAGGTGGGATTTCTGATGTTTCTGTTGTTGTTGAAGTTGAACCATAATCTGTGGTGTTTTGATAGAATGCAAAGGGTTAATTTAAATCTTTTTGTATCTGTTGAGGCTTGATTTGTACCTGGTTATATATTCAATGTTTGAGAAGGTCCTGTGAGGTGCTTTTGTTTTGGGGTAGAAGGTTCTGTAGATATTTGTTAAATCCATTTGGTTCATAATATGTTAGTTTCATTGTTTCTCTATTTTCTGTTTTGACGACTTGTCCATTGGTGAAAGTGGAATGTTGAATCCCCCACCATTATTGTGTGTGGTTCATTGTGTTTTCTGAGCTTTAGCAAAGTTTCTTTGATGAATGTGGGTGCCCTTGAATTTGGAGAATAGATGTTCAGAATTGGTTCATCATCTTGGATTTCTTTTCCTTTGATGAGTATGAAGTGTCCTTTCCCATCTCTTTTGAAAACTTTTTGTTGAAAGTCTATTTATTTTATTAGATATTAGAATGGCTACTCCACCTGGTTTCTTGGATCCATTTGCTTGGATATCCTTTTTTTAAGCCCTTTACTCTGAGGTAGTATGTATCTTTTTTGCTGAGGTATGTTTCTGGTATGCAGCAGAATGATGGATTCTGTTTATGTATCCAGTCTGTTAGCCTGTGTCTTTTTATTGGTGAATTGATTCCATTGATGTTGAGAGATAGTAATGACGAATGATTGTTAGTTCCTGTTATTAACATCCAATAGGATGTTATTCCTGAAGGAGGTGCTACTGTGTTTCTATTCTTTTGGTTTTGCTGTGAGCTGTTTAATGTTTTGTGTTTTGATGGGTGTAGTTATCCTTCTTGCGTTGGAGTTTTCCTTCTAATATTCTCTAATCATGAACTGACACTATCGTTCTAATTCTTACCTTAGGAGAAAAGTATTAACATTTTAGCATTTCCTATAATCTTCTGGATTAGTAGAAAGATATTGTTTGAATTTGGTTTTGTCATAGATTATTTTGGTTTCTCCATCTATGGTTATTGAAAGTATTGCTGGGTATAGTAGTCTGGGCAGAAATCTGTTTACTCCTAGGATTTGCAAGACATCTTTCCAGGGTCTTCTGGCTTTTAGGGTCTCTGTTGAGAAGTCAGTCATAATCCTGATAGGTCTGCCTTAATATGTTACATGGCCTTTTCCCCTTGCAGCTTTTAATACTCTTTCTTCATTCTATATGCTTAATATTTGATTATTATGTGACAGGATGATTTGTTTTTCTGGTCCAATCTATTTGGTATTCTATATGTTTGTATGTTTATAGCCATCTCTTTCTTTAGGTAAGGGAAATTTTCTTCTATGATTTTGTTGAAGATGTTTTACAGCCCTTTGAACTGGGAATCTTCTCCCTCTTCTATTATTCTTAGGTTTGGTCTTTTCATTGCGTCACAAATTTCCTGGATGTTTTGATTTAGGAACTTTTTACACTTGGCATTTTCATTGTCTGATGTATCCATTTCTTCTACACCTGAGATTCCTTCTACCATCTCTTGTATTCGGTTGGTGACGCTTGCATCTGTAGTTCCTATTCTCTTTCCTAGGTTTTCAATCTCTGGAGTTATGTCTATTTGCATTTTCTTTATTGCTTTTATTTCCATTTTAGATCTTGGACCATTTTATTCATTTCCTTTGCCTGTTGTATTTTCCTGAATTTCTTTAAAAGAAATGAAATCCTTTTTAAATGCTTCTACCATCTTCATGAGATAGGATTTAAGGTCACTTTCTTTCTCTTCAGGTGTGTCAGGATATTCATGCCTTGCTGAAGTAGGCTAGCTAGGTTCTGATGGTGTCATATTATATTAGCTTCTGCTGATAACATTCTTGCTCTTGGTTTTCAGCATATATTTGTCTCTGGTTTTGGTTGCCTTGAGGGTCCTGCTTTGGAGAAGGCTTCCTGAGAGGCAGGTGGAGCTGTGTGTTTTGGGTTTGAGCAGGCCTCCTGTGTGTGTCAGGTTAGAGTGGGACTCTTGGGAGGTGTAGGGTTGGGCACTGCTCACTTTGGCTAGTGTAGGTTCAGACAGGAAGTCTGGCCTGGTGGGGCAGAGCTCGCAGTTGCTAGGCTTGCTGGGGTTTCCACAATTGTGGGTGGGTGTGAATGTCTCATCTGTGCCTCTCAGGTTGTAGCCAGACTCTTGGGAGTCATGAAAAGTTGTGACGCTGTTTACTTCTTAGCTGCTTTCTACTTACTGCAGTCATTGGCTTGTTTAGAGTCATGTCTAATAAGGGTGGTGAGTGCTGACCTGATCATTGTAATTCTTATCTTAGGAGAAAAGTGTTAGCATTGTAACTTTTTTGTAAGCCTAGGATTTTAGTAGCTGTCCTCTGTCAAGTTGAAGAAACTCCTTGCTACATTGCTAAGTTTGAAATCACGAACCAGTTACCAAAATCATTAAAATTCTACAATCTTTATCAAATTAGTGCAATATTTTTAAAACAAATTTAAATTAGAAATGTGTAGAATGTACAGGAACCTCCTCTACTTTTCTCTTCCCACGATTTCCCTTATTAACATTTCATGCACAATGACGTAGTATTTTTGTTACCATTAACGAGCCCGTTATTATTCATAATTTTTTGTATTGCATCATTTTGTGAGGTACAGTTTTATGTCTTTTGAAATGATATATTTATCATTACAGTACCGCACAATGCAGTTTCACTATTCTTAAGACCCACCTTCACAGCCAGTACCCTATCTATTCATACTTCCTTGTCTTCCAATTACTGGTCACCATTGATCAGTTCCTTATCTCTGGTTTTTGCTTTCTGAAGAGTTTTTCACAGTCAAAATTATATACTGATAGTCAGTGTCAATTGCTGTGATAAAACACCATAACCCAAACATCTCGAGGAAAGTAGAGTATATTGTGACTTATAATTCAAGAGACAGAATCAATAATGGTAGGAGAGGAATAGCCATAGGTAGCTGGAGCAGGAAGCTGGTAGATGACATCTTGAAACATAAACTCTCACTGCCTGTCTCCAGTGACATGCTTTCTCAAACCAAATTACACCATCTCTCCAAGTAGTGGCCCTAATTAAGGACCAAATATTCAAATACATGAACTTCTGGGGCAATCTTTCCCATTCAAACCAGCACATACAACATGTAGTGTTTTTGTTTAATGCTGGCTTCTTTCACTTAACCAATATATATTTGATATCTTTTCTGTTTTTTTCTCATGGACTTATAGTTCATTTGCTTCTGTTGCATAACACAAACCTCCTACAGATTATTTCTCTGAAGAATGACACAGTTCATTAGCTTCTAGTTTGCAGCAATTATCAATAAAACCAACACTAAGTGTTTCCATGTAGGTTTTTCCACAGACATTAAGCTTCAACTCACTTGGTTAAAGGAGCAAAACTACAGGTTCCATTGTGGGATGATGCTTAGCTTCATAAGACACGGATAAAATATCTCTCAAAGATAGCTCTGGCACTTGGCATTCCTACAGCATTGTGAGCTCCTATGGTCACACACTGTGGCGGCACTTGGGATTGTTGTAGACTTTTTATCTTCTGCTTCTGCTGCTTTCTGTCACTTATGTACTTGTATGTAAAGGGTTTCTCATGACTACTGGACATGGATATCTGTGCTCCCTGTTCCCATGCACTCTATTGATGCTGTGCTGGAGGCAGCCTTGCCTGAAAGGTGGTGAGGATCCTCAGGGTTATTAGTCTTCTCTGACACCATCCGACTGGGGAAAGGGAGAGTGACTTTGTTTCTTTCGGTTGGCATGGCAGTCTGTGCTTCCTGTATGGTTTCTGTCTCTGCTGCAGTGAGGACTTTACCCTGCCAGAGGAAATGAGAGTCTTGGTCTCTTTACTTGGTATCCCCTGACATCACCCCTAAGAGGCATTTGGGACATGTCTTTAAAACTTTAAGAGGGTAAAAGTCTAGACTTCATTTTGGGGCTTTGCTAGCATCGGTGGAAACAGGCCTGGAGTGAGAACAATAATTGTCTACATTTCCTGTCTTAATTGCCTAGTCCTTTCCTGGTTCTTTGCCAAGACTGCAATATTTTATTGGAACATTTTATGCACCTGCTGTTCCTAGGTTACTGGCCTTTTAGTTTGAAGTCTGGAACTTATATGCCAAGAGAAAACCCAGGACTATCACTAATACGTGTTTCACTGAGACCAAAACATCTGTGTGGGCTGCCTGTCTGCCATAGTTTATAATCTGTTCTTTTCTATTGCTTGTTTGTTTAGTTTTTAGTAGAGGAGAAATAAACACACATATAAGAATTTTTATATCAACTTAGGTGATGGAATAGAGAAAAGTATGTAACTACTTCACCTTCTCCATGTATAAGTCATCTCAGACTTGCTACTAAAATGTCTAATCTTATTTTCTGACAATTTTATATGTTTACATATTATATATAAGCATATATAATTAATATTTTGATTATACATTATACGCTATATAATGTTATACTATATATGCTATATAGTATATAATTGATATATTATATACTATATTAATATATTAATTTATATGTAAGTAATAATATACTATATATTACTTATAAGTATAAATAATTATTTATGTATAATATGTACTTTTTGTTATAGCAGATATAAATAAATTCTTTTGAGGAAACTTTTATACATTAAGATTTTCAGATCTTTGGATCAATTTGAACAAGTAGTTTCTGGAATATTCTATTTGGTTATTAATTTTATTTACAGTATTTTTGAGGCCACTGTTGGAAAATCTTTCTGATGGCTATCCTCTACAGATTTTTCCATTATTTTCAACCAACATGTTGCATGGCTAGTCTGTAATTCAATACAGTTTTATGAATATTTGTGACGTACGTTTCTTTTTTTGAATCATTGGCTTTGGCTTAAGGTTTACATTTGTTTCTATAATCCGTGTGGAATTTATTTGGGTATGTAATGGAGATAAAGTCATAATTTAATATTTTATATTCTGCAAATAGTTAACAAACCGTGCCATTATCCTTATGAATAATCTTCTGTTTCTATAAAGTTGAGGATTAGCTTCATGTTGCTTGCCTCTATTTTCTGATACTGTGTTTTTTTTCAGACAGGCTTTCTTCATTGGAATTTATATATTTATATATAAATACATAAGAAATTTATAAATTAATGCAATGTTGAAAAAATTCAAATTTTTCTCAAAAAAAAGTGAAAATAATCCTCTCCTGTAACCGAGCAGTGCACTCATGTTATTAGGTATGTGTCCAAATAAAAAGGAATCATTAGGTCATCATGGATGGGCTTACTGTGGTATTGTTAACTGTAGCCGGTATATGGGATCTGCCTCAGTGCTCATCAGTGCATGAATGGGCAACGAGAATTCAGTGCATATCCTTAAGGAGGGTTCAACTACATTAAAAGAATTCTGTTACATTCAGTAGCATGGACTAGCCTGGAGGAAAGAATAGAAAGAAAAATACCATTTGTACTTATACTTTCGTGGAAGCTTAGACATTTGATCTCACAGACCTTGATAGTGTAATAGAGTTTACCAGAAGCTAGGAAGGAATCAAGAGAAATGAGAGAAAGCTGGCAAGATAAATAAAGACATAGAGCCAAGAGTATTAAGTCAGTTCTCTTCTGCAGCAGAGTAGGGTGACATAGTGGAACAAACTTAGTACAGATTAGACCCACTGAGAAGAGCTTGAAAATTTTCAACAATGAGTGTTAAGGCCAATAGCTAATTGCACCGACTTGGTCATTGTACCATCTACATTTACATATGCATTTGCCATGCTTTTTATCAATATATACAATTATTGTATTCAATTAAAATTCAAGCCAAATAGGGATAAAATGAGTGGGAGAGGTAAGCATGACTTCTCAGACTGAATTTGTGCTCTCCATGTTCTGCACAGGGAAGAAGCAGAGGCAGCAGCAGGGAGAATGCTAAGAAGTAGGATGGTCCCTACTTACTACTTAGGCTCTTCTTGGGTGGGAGTCTGTTGATTATAGCATGATTATCCGTTTTTAGTGCTAATATCCACTTATACATGAGTACATACCATGCATGACCTGGGTCTGGGTTACCTCACTCAAGATATTTTCTAGTTCTATCCATTTGCCTGCAAATTTTATTATGTCCTTGTTTTTAATAACCAAATAGTATTCCATTGTGTAGATGTACCACATTTTTTTTTTTTCATTCATTCTCCAGTTTGGGGACATCTAGGTTATTTCCAGTTTATGGCTACTGTGAATAAAGGTTTTGTTTTTTGATCTTTGATCTTAACCATTCTGACAGGAATAAGATGGAGTTTCAGAGTCATTTTGACTTGCATTTCCCTGATTATTAAGGATATTGAATATTTCTTTAGGTGCTTCTTGGACATTTAAGATTATTATGTTGAGAAATCTTTGTACCCCATTTTTATTTGGTTTGTTGGTGTCTAATTTCTTGAGTTCTTTATATATTTTGGATATTAGCTCTCTGTCAGATGTAGTGTTGGTAAAGATCTTTTCCCATTCTGTATGCTGCTATTTTGTCCTATTGACAGTGTCCTTAGCCTTACAAAAGCTTTTCAGTTTCATGACGTTCTATTTATTAATTGTTGATCTTAGTGCCTGAGCTATTGGTGTTCAGTTCAGGAATTTGTCTCCTATGTTAATGAATTAACTTTTTCTTCTATTTTATTTAATGTATATAGTTTTATGTTGAGGTCTTTGATCTACTTGGACTTGAGTTTTGTGCAGGGTGATACATATGGGTTTATTTGCATTCTTCTACATGCAGACATCAAGTTAGTCCATTTGGAGAATCTCACTCAGAAACAAAATAGTCAGTGGAGGTGGATGTAGAGAGAGAACTGGGTGGGAGAAGGAGTGAGGAGAGAAACTGGAATGGAGATCAGGTGTTGGGAGAGAAGAGATATGAGAGACTGGGAATGAGAATGGAAAAGACATCTGGGACTAGATAGAGACCTGGGATGGGGGAGACTCTGGGGAGTCTAATTGGGATGGAGACCCTAGCTGAGATTTCTAGCAGTGATGGATATAAAGACTGAAGTGGCCACCTCCTGTAACCAGGCAGGACTTCCAGTAGAGAGAGGGGAACATCAACCCACCCACAAAACCTTCAACCCAAAATTTGTATTGCCTACAAGATACACAGGGATAAAGATTGAACAAAGACAGAGGGAATAGCTAACCAATGACTGCCTCAAATTGAGACCCACCCAATGGGAGAGAGCCAACTCTTGGCACTATTAATAATACTCTGCTATGCTTGTAGATAGGAACATAGCATAACTATCTCCTGAGGAACTTCATTCAGCAGCAGATGGAAGTAGATGCAGAGACCCACTGCCAGATAACAGACAGAGGTTGGGGAGTCTTGTGGAAGGGTTGGGGATAGAATTGACTGAGCCAGAGGGGTCAAAGACACCACAACAAGACCTACAGAGTCAACTAACCTGGGCCCATAGGGGCTCACAGAGACCAAACCACCAGCCAAAGAGCATGCAGGGGCTGGACCTAGGCACCCTATATATTTGTAGTAGATGTGCACCTTGGTCTTCATGTGGGTTGGCTAACAGTTGGAGCAGAAGCTTTCTCCCACTCTGTTGCCTGCCGTCAGACACTCTTCCCCTACCTGGACTGCCTGGTTGGGTGTTAGCTGGAAAGAAAGTACTTAGTCCTGCTGGGATTCGATATCCAAGGGTGGGATGGGACCCAAGGGAGGCTTCCCCTCCTCTTAGGAGGGGGGAAGGAGGTAATGGGGTGAAAAATTCATAAGAGTGAGACTGGGAAGAAATGAGGAAGAGGGATTATAATTGGAACATAAAGTGAATGAATACATTAATTATTTAATTAATGAAGTAAAATAAATGACAAATGTTCATTTGCAAGGTCTGTCATTGTACTTCTTTAAACATAATCCATAGAAAAAGTAGAATGAGGATACATAAAGCAGAGAAGGGGGGGAGCACGTGGATGATGGGGCAGAGCTGAGGTACCGATTCCTGAGCACAAACCAGCACCAGTGCTCCCCCCAACCCCCGGAGATTCTAAGAGGCCAGGAAAATAACAACTATGCTAATTTTGTCAATTTTTTTAAGAACAGACAATAGGTGACATCCCCTCTCAGTCACCACCATGAGGACTAGAGTTCAGAGGAATTTTTTGGATTTATTTTAGGGGAAACTAGGTCTAGCTGATATTTTCCTTCCTGGTGAGTTAGTGTTTATAAGAGTGGGTGGGGTTTGGAGTCACTTCGGTGCTCATGCAATGACCACTTAAACTACTGTTCATCCATAAAATAATGAACTTTTCCCCTTTCCTCTTCTCCCTTCCTCCCTTCCTCTCTCTCCCATTCCTTTCTGTATTTATTATCTGTAAATGTTAGATAAGACATTTGTAAGGAGAATGCTTTCTTATACTCAGAGGGCTAGCTCAGGACTTTACATCATAGCTTGAGGCTAAGATATAAAAATTGGCCATTTAATTTTTCCATTTATTCTCTAGAAATGTTTCTCTAAACCATTAGTTCCTTTCTTTCACCTTAGCTCCGGCATAGGAAGTAGGGCAGTTCAAAAGCACGGTGTTTTCAAATAACTACAGGAAAGTAAAAGAAATTATCCTTGATTTGATACTGCAAGTGCCTAGTAGCTTAGTGTGACCTTCCTCAAACTCACTTTATAGTAGACAGTTTTACCATAGGAAGCCAAGGGACATCAGGGCTCTAATGCAGACAGACACAGGAATTTAGACAACCAAGAGTAACAACGAAGTTTTCTCTCTCTCTCTCTCTCTCTCTCTCTCTCTCTCTCTCTCTTTCACACACACACACACACACACACACACCAATCACTTTAAGAGGCACAGCAAGATGTGAGTTTTCCTGGGAGCTTTTTGTCTTAGTGTCAGTTCAGCCTTTGAGAGAGAAAGAGAGAAAGAGAGAAAGAGAGAGAGAGAGAGAAAGAGAGAGAATGTGTGTGTACTTGTGGGTGTATTGTGTATGACTGTGTGTATGTGCATAAGTGTGTGATGTTTTCACACTTACTTGTGCTGAGGCTGGGATGCATATCCCAGTGTACAGAGGCCAGGGGAGTTCTGCTCTACCATGTTCTGCCTTATTCATTTGAGAAAGAGTCTCTCTCTTTGATTCTGGACCTAAGTCTTCAGCCAGCATCCTTCTGTCTTACTCTTGCCTCCTCTTCATTGCTTGAGTTAAGTGACCAGGTTTGGCTTCTTTCATGGGTTCTGGGGATCTGAACTCAGCTCCTCATGCTTGTTCACGGAGCCCTCTTCCCAGAATTTTACTTCTTACCTGTGAGAATCCTAGAGAAGATACTTAATTTTCCCCTAACTCTCTTTTCCTTAACCATAAAATATGCCCATCACTGGGACTGGCCTGTAGGTCCTGGTGCCTAACAGAGATGGGGTGTCCTTTAAAGAAGCATTTGTGGGGAATCCAAGCTTTTTTACTCAGTAGACAGCCCACTGATGGAAAGAACAACTTGGCAAATTTGGCCCATTGCTCCCATTTTCTCATGTTCAGTTTTCTCAAGGTTGTGACTGAAGTCTTTAAGGGCAGATAACTCCCACCCCAGAAAATGAATTCTGCTGTCTACAAAATTAAAGCCTTGTTTAATTGACAAATCACCTTGAGCCATGTCTGATTTTGAGATAATGTAGAAATGTAAACCCAACCAAAATTTCAGAAAGACATTTTTTTTTTTATTGGTGGATTTGTATTTTTTTTTTTTTTGGATATTGACTTTATTTACATTTCAAATGTTTTCCCTTTCCCAGGTCTCCCCTTCAGAAACCCCCTATCCCATTCCCCTCTCCCTGCCTCTAAAAGAGCACTCCCGTCTTCCCTCCCTGGCATTCCCCTATACTGGGTCATCTAACACCCTCAGGCCCAAGGTCCTCTCCTCCCACTGATGGTCAACAAGGCCCTCCTCTGCCACATATGAGGCCAGCACCATGGGACCCTCCATATGTAGAGAATGACATTTTTATACATGCTTTTTTTCTGTGTAACTTAAACAATTAAATGAGAAAATGTAAAGCATGCTGATCATGCAGATGATCAGTGACCACAGTGAGTATCAAAAGACACAAGTCTCACTGTGTCCTGAAAGCACTCACCATGCTGTTATTGTGCCCCAGATGAGTGACTTAGCCAGATCTTCTGTGCGATGTGATTTCATGCAATTATATTATTTACAGGAAAAGTAATCCGGTTTGGAGGTCAAGTGGATCAAAACTTTTTAGATAATTGGGAGTGGAGAAAACTTGCAGCATATTGATTTGATTCTTCTTAAAATAGGGTATAACGTCACACTTGTGTGTCAGCACCACCTCTTCTGGGTACACCATTTCGCTCCAAGAAAGCAGAACATGCAGGATAAATAGACCTTTCTCTAGAGCCTGTGATTAATTTTCCAGGGCTTGGAGAGGTGACAACCTTCAAGTTCCCTAAACTGTTGAGAATAATTCTGGTTTTGTCACACAGGAAACCTATTCTGCAGTCCAACATCCATGCTGACTTTAGACTATACATGTAGCAGATGTCAGCCCTATGAACTGTCACAGTGTGTCCTTAGCAAGAGGACTTCTTTCTTGTGCCTGTTCTGGTTTCTGCCTCCTTTCAGTTACATACATACAAACAAGGTGATGCCATTTTCCAAGGTCTCCATTTTATTGTTCTATGAACAAAGGTAGGTGTCTAGTACTGTGCCATTGGTGTGTCTGTCAGTCTGGTACAGAATTTGAGTACATTTACTCTTAGAGGGTTGAGAATTTAATACCTGAAGCCAAAATGTTACCATTTATGTTAACAGCTGGCATGACAGGAAGTGATTTTGCAGGTTATTACCTGCAGTGTGATTGTAACGTCTGAATTTAATATGAATATCATCAAAATCATTGAAGTCTGGATACAACCTTCCTTAAAAACAGTTAACTGCTAAATCACTGAGATGAAGCAGGTAGTCCCAAAACAAACGTTACTTGACTTTTTACATTCAACCATTGAATTTTTAACTAGTTCTACACATTTTCAAGCTCCATATGTAAGTGTGTGAAAATAGAGGTTCCATTTAATTGTTCTTTAAAAATTGCACCCAGACTTTATTGATACTCATATTAAAATTGGTGGTTTGATAGCTTCCGGATAGCTGAACGCCTGGAGGTCCCTGGAAGGTGCTATGTCTAGGGAGGGTGTGGATGCTCCAACTCCCATCTCCTGTGTCTTTCCATATGTATGTCTTTATCTACATCCTTTGTAATGTCCTTTATAGTAAGCCAGTAAATATAGCAAATTCTGTGGGTTGCCCAAGGACATTAGACAAAGTCAAACAGAGGGTTGTAGGAATCACGAATTGTAGCTGGCATGCCAGAAGTCCAGCTAAAAGTTACTCTAGAGCTAGCAAATAACAACTTAGTTGATTTGGTGAGAGGCTTTTCAGGACTACACCTTCAACCCAGGGGACCCGCTGGTGCCTGCAGGTAGGTAGTATCAGGATAGAATTGTATTAGGGGACCCCAGCAGGAATCTGCTGCTGCACGATGTCTTGCTTGCTGAGGATGTAGGAAAACCTTCCTGCGCATGGTGCCAGAAGTGATCTGTGATGTGAATTAGAGTAGAAAACTCCGAGTTTGCTTTTCTCTCCTTACTGGGTGCAGACAAATTCTCTTACAAGACTATGGTAGATGGAAGGGTAACAAGGCTGAGACTGGTTCTCAGCACACCTACTATGAGCTGTATGAACGCAGGGAAAGTGTGTAGCTTTTCATGTCTCTCATCCTCTACCCTGTAGAGCAGTGTTGGGTAGTTTGACCTGTATGCTGGGAACAAGGGAAGTTGATATTTATCTGTCTTCTCTCTGTGATGAATATTCTGCTAAATGCTTACAAGTGCCCTTGTGTTTTGCATAATAATTCAAAGGTACATAATAATAAGAATATTCACACACATAGGAAACTTGAAAATGTGTACAAGTGTACAACAGGTTAAAAATTCATGGTGGAACATAAAAAGCAAGGCTTGCTGTTCTGTGATTCCCTGCTTCATCTCAGCAGTTTAGCATTTTGATGTTGATGATACAATTTTCCCTTCCACCCCACCTTGTCATTCTCTGCTTGGGAAGTGAACTCAGCATGCGCATTCTGTGTGGGGCTGTGCTCCCAATGCATGGTGGGTCTTAAGTGTGTGCTAAGAGGTCCTCCACTCTTGTATCCAAACCTGCACTTTCTGCTGCTTAAGATTTGTGCATCATTTAGATCAATGGAGAGCTGGTGTCACCATGAGTGTCGGAACATGTCTCTATTCCAAGCACTCAGGTGACAGAGACAGGTGGATCTTGGTGAGTCAGTCTTATCTATATAGCAAGCTGTGGGCTAGCAAGGGCTACATAGTGAGATCTTATTGAGAGAGAGAGAGAGAGAGAGAGAGAGAGAGAGAGAGAGAGAGAGAGAGAAAGTAAAATGAGGTTTAAAATAAAACAGAATAGCAAAAATATCATTGGTATTTCTGTGACAAACAACAACGATATGAGATGAAGAATGAAACTTAGGAATTATACATTTGCTTTTCTAGATGAGAAATGTAGCCAGACACGGGCAAACATTTTTATGCTATAAAACTTAGGCCACTAGGCCTGATAGACATGAAAACTAATATCTCTAAATATCCACAAATGGATATTTAGTGGGAGTAATAGAAGACACTAATCTATACTTTAAACATCATTCCCTAAGCTTTCAATAAATTTTACTTGGGATTTTCTTGTAGGCTGGAAAGAGACTGGTTTCTTGGTTTTATATGACAAATTGATAAAGTAGTTAGTCAAATCAATTGTTCTTCTTTGCTTCATTCCCAACATGCTATTCTAGCAGGTCTTACTTTATTTATTTTTTTATTTTACTTTTACCTGGGTGAATGTTCTGTGTCTTTGTGTATAGGTGTGTGAGTGTGGGAGTATGGGAGTGTGTGTGGGTGTGCACATGAGTAGGGGTCACTGGGAAGACCAGAAGTATCATCTTGGGGCACAGGAAATTGTGAGCTCCTTAAAGTGGATGCTGAGAAAGAAATCCAGGCCTCTGCAAGAGCCGTGAGTGCTCTTAACGACTGAGCCATCTGTCTATCACAGACTCCACTATGAGGAAGACATTTTATGGTTTTCAAACCTACTGGTATTGAACTATACAAATCTGAACAATTTATATATTTTCTATGTGATTAAAAAATTGTGGTGGTGAATGCCTTTAATTCCAGCAGAGGTTAAAGGAAGGCAGAGACAGGCAGCTCTCTATGATTTCAAGGCCAGCCTGATCTATATAAAGAAACCTTGTTTCAAACAAAAAAGGCTTATGTGTGAGGTTTACTCTGGTTCATTAAAAATGTACAAGATTTTAAAAATTTACTCAATATTCGGTTATTTTTACCCTCACAAAAAGAAAGTAATCTTAATTTCAAATAATAAATAAACTGGAGTATAATTAAATTATGAATGATACAATATGACCAATGTCCAGGACAATCAAAATAAAATTAATAAGACAATAGTTGCCAAAACCAGAAACTTTCTTTTAGAATATCATTTTTTTTCTGGATAACTTCTGTAAGGAATGGCTTCTTCTGTTTGTAATTTAATAAAGAATTCCTTCAGCTTCTGGGTATTTATATGGACCCATGGGGAAGGATTTGCTATAACCATTATTGAACAAGCATTTAACAAAGAGGCCCACTATGAAGTGTTTTAGAACACATAGCAGAATCGATATTACACTGTAAAAAACAGCAAGAATTTAACAGTTGTATGGGAGAGTTTGGGACTTTAGCCTAAGATGGAATCCCAAATCTGTCAGTGCCATGTCTTCTCTTTCTATTCCCTAGAAGTAGAAAATAACAGTAACCTGTCACTTCTGAAGCCACAGACATGACAGAGTTGCTTGGCCCTTAGGGGATGTGCTCTCCCTGTCTGTCCTTAGGCACTGGTCTGTGTGATGGGGCAGAAGGAAACACTGTTAACACCTGGGCTGTGGGGACGGTGAAACACTGAGTATGATGTTAGGATTATATTCAAGGGCTTATTCGACATCAACGAAGAAACTAATGCAGTGCAAATACTCAGCACAGAGGCTCCCCTTCCTGCCCTGACAATTTTCCTCTCTGACGTTAAGTGGCTTTCTTCTCTTTGGGGCCAACACTGACCATGCACAACTGAATGTGTGTACATCTCCAGTGCCAGATAGGATACTTTTCACTATTTTCTTTTAAAAGAAATAAGCAGAACAAATGGTTTGAAGATTATCTGGTCCAAAAAATGAGCTGAGCTACTTCACTTTGTTAATAGATTCTTTTGATAAAAAATTAAAACTACATTTTAAGGATTACCAAATGATACAGAATATCCTTGGCAAAAATGGAGAAAAAAGTAAATGTAAACTTTAAATAATCACACAAAAATATCAAAGAGAAATCTTTTCCAAGATCATGGATCCATTAGGAATAATTCTGTAGTCTACTTTTCCATGTTGGCACATCAGCTGACCTGGGGCATTCGACATGCACAGAAGCCATACACTTAAAAAAGCATTAACAATCTACCAATGGAACATTTTAGGGCAAGAAGCATGTCATATTCATCTTCTATCTAGAGAGCCTCAGAGAACAGCAGTTCTAATGGCTGATACTCAGTAATATTTCCTAAGTAGTGTGTTAATTAATTAATGAATATGCAATTAAGTTTCTATACCGAGAACTTCCAGTATTTTGCTCAAGAATGGTAGAAGACTGTTTCCCTATCCACTTGAGGGGTGAAAATGCTACACTCCTGTTCATCCTTGACAGCATCGAAGCATGGCCTTTCCAGGTCGCTTATTTATGTAGGATCACCTTCCAGCTGCGCTGTTCCCTGTCACCTGGGAAACATTTATCTTCAAGTGCTCCTAAATCTCTCTTAGATGATTCATGTTGGATTTCAGTCCAACTACCTTAAAAAAATAGAAAAACAAACACTCCCTAAGGTGCCCAAGTTCAGGCGGTTCCAATGCACCATATAAATGGCCATAAACCATATGCTGTGGAGTCAGGAATAAATAGCCCCTTTAAAAAACAGAGCTGCCAACAAAATTGAGATTCCATTTTTAAATGATTTTCTGCAAAGCAAACATTTTCCAAGCTTGGTCTTTGTGTAATTTTTCAAACTAGGAAGAAAAAAAAAGACCTGCCTTGCACATGTTCTTTTTGTAGGGAAAGGTTTAATACTCTGCTGTGTCACCAAGTCCCAGTGAGCTAATTTGTTCTAAAGACAACATTACTACATCAATACAACACAGCTGAACCTCCAAGTAACCTTCTCTGCTTGCTTTCCAGATCCCCAGTGAGGCTGTCTGCCAGAATGTCTCCGCAATTCTGAGTTCATTTTTTGGAAGATGGAAAATGTGTGCATATAAACTATGCTGTTTTTGCATGTCAGAGGAACGGCAGCACTCTGACAGGCTAAATGACAGTACACTACCTACCTACACGTACATGTTCATTTCATCAATTTTAGGACATCTTGCTTTAACATCCTCATCCACTTGAGTAAACTATTGCAGCTCTGCCCAAAAACCTCCAGGAAAATCACTCGCTTTCACCTTCTCTTTCTCCCTCAGCTCTTTCTTTGCCCTCAACCCAAGAAACACACTTATGGCTATTTGTTTCTTCCAAGTTTAATTGATTTGTCGAAGGTTTAGTATGCTGGGCTCAGATGCTCCTCCGAGCTGAGGAGCTGATGTAATTCTCCTGTGTTTCCCCAGAAAAGACCTGAAGTGTTGGAAACCTGAAGTAGTTGATGTCTATTTTATTATATATTTGATGTCTATAGTCTGATGTCAGTTAGAAGATGATGGGTTTTCAATTTAATTTTTTCTAGTTAGAAATTATAGAGAAAAAGACAACATAGCCTTCATTCCAAGGACCCATTATATCCTCTCCATCTTAGACTATAAAGTTTCTAACATGCAGCATTTTTACAATAGAGGAGCTATTGGGAAACATCTTAATTACAGCTTTACAAATGGCCGATAGAGTAACAATGTACACAGTTCTTTGAGATAGAGAAGAATTAGGCAAAGTTCAAACCCTTTGAATCATGTCTATTGAATTGAATTCCAATTTTTTGGGCATCGACAATGCAGGTTTTATCAATATCAATATATTGTTCAAAGACAAGGAGGTAGGTGATGCCCAAGTCTTGCTTGCATTCTGTACTCCTTGAATTCACACTAACACCCTAACTTTCTACCTTGGATCATCTTATCTTGAGTAGAAGGTGTGCTTTTGTGTGTTTGTTACCAGATGTAATGATTTAGTGAAGTATTTGCAGTTGGCTCAGTTGGACATCATTGCTTTTCATTTAAAAGGGAGGAAATTTGGTTACCCCACACACATTCAATGCTGGAAGAAGACTTGTAAAGATGTAATCAAATATGTACGAACTAAGGAATGCTAAGGGTTCTCAGAAGATCCTGGGGCACAGGGAAAGGCACCTTGACACAGAATCAATCATTCTAACACCTTTACCCCAGCTTCAAACCTGAAGAACTGAGACAAAAAGCCTCTGAGGCTTGTCCATGGTCCTCAGTTTTGGAGATTTTATTTTTCTCCTTCTGAACTCCCAGTGAATGAAGTTTGAACACTTAGACTTTATGCCTTTGTTCTGTATCAAGTCTTCTCTAAATATATGTGCTTGTTCAGAACCTTGAAGGCTCCTTGAATAAAATCCCTGAAAGAGGATCAAAGACACAGGCAACAGAAATTCCCTGTCAAAGAGATGCAACTTTGCTTTGCTGACCACAGGTCCTGTTTTTGGCTCAGGTAATAGCTTCAAGAGGAAGTTCACATCTTATTCGGAGGGAAACATGTCCTCCTTTTTGTCATTCTCAGAAGTCACATAGAAGTGACTTCAAAGTTGGCTGCATGTCAGTTTCATCTGGGGAACTTAAACAAAACAAAATTCCCACACAATTGCAGGCTGCATCCAGATCAAATAAAGGAGATTCTCTAGGGTAAGTTCCAGCCATCCCTACTTTCTTAAGTGTCCATGTGTTCACAATGTGTGTACTAAGGTCTGAGAGCTTTAGGTTTAAGAATGGAAAGTCATCACAATGATTAATCACTAATTAACATTCAAAGATCAGATATTTCTGCATGACCCAATAAATCAACTACATTCACCTCGAATCTTCCTGAGTTAGTGTTCTGTTTCTTTGTTCTCCATTTCTATCTTCGTCTGAATCAGTTTTTGTTTTCTCTGACTCTATTCTATCCTTTGCCACCAATAATCTTTCTTGCTCACTTAGTTTTGTTTTGTTTTTTAAATAAATTCTATTATATCAACTAAACTGTTTGGAAAAGTATGTAACTTAATTTATGCACATGAAACACATCTTTGAGACCTTTCTTCTGAAAACTATTTTATTTCAGACTGTTAACTTTTATTTAAGGCATTCCATTTCCAAACTTAAGATGCTCTGACACATGTGTCCTCACATGTTCTTCCCTTTGTCTCCAGACTTCCCTTTACTATATTCTGAGAGTATTTCAGAATACCATCGAGGCTAACACCCAGCTCAGAGCTAAACAACTCTAATGTCAGAGATGTATATCAAGATAGGCAGCTAAAACCCCTTCTTTTTGTATGGCTGGTCCATCTCTGAGAAACATTGACCATTTCTTGCAGAGGGTGGCAACAGATGTGACAAGGTAACAAAGAAAGAAAGAAAGAAAGAAAGAAAGAAAGAAAGAAAGAAAGAAAGAAAGAAAGAAAGAAAGAA
>JADRCH010000109.1:5196467-5217228 GCA_019843965.1 Rhynchomys soricoides
GAAAGAAAGAAAGAAAGAAAGAAAGAAAGAAAGAAAGAAAGAAAGAAGGAAAGAAAGAAGGAAAGAAAGAAAGAAAGAAAGAAAGAAAGGAAGGAAGAAAGAGAAAAAACTAAAACAAAAAACCAAAACCCTCCTACCATATCTGTCACTCAGAGAATGCGGTAAAGGAGAACAATTGTCTGTTCCACCAATGATGGAACTTTGAAAGTCGCCAGGAATGAAGACTTTATGATTTGGAAAGATGGCTCATCAGTTAGGAGTTCATATGGCTCTTGCAGAGGACCCATGTCTAGATTCCTGCGCCTATGTTGGGTGGCTCACAACCACCTATAATTCCAGCTCTGGTTATCTTACACTTTTCTTCTGGTTTCCATGGACCCCTGCATTCATGTGTTCATACTCATACATAGGCATACAGCATTTGCACACAGAAACAAATAATAACACAGTCTTTTATAGAAGAACTTAATCCTCTTTAGGGAAGGCTATTTGATGTCTGGGAACTAATACCATCACTGAGCTTATTAGGGTTGGTGCCTCTTTCTCTATGCTAGGAACACCCCGACAGGAAAAGTGTGCTTCATTATGTTTCTGCATAATTTTCATCAGAAAATAAAATCTCTTTTAATAGTTAAATGAGTTGTTGGTTTAAAAAAATCTTAGAATTGAAACTTTTGTTTTTATTTTTAAGAATAGATAATTGTAACAACTATCATGAAGCAAAGAAAAATTTAATACCTTTGATCAAACACATGAGCATCTTGTTTAACAAACCAAGGCAATGGAATAATACCAAGACAACTGGCTGTTTGGAAGAAACCCTGATCATTTATTAGACATTTTTAATTTGTGCAATAGATAATCTGTGGGTCCCACCCAAACCAATGTTCCCCAGTACAGTGTTTTTGCAGCTTCTAGAAAACCAACTTCTGTAAAACTTAGTAAGGAAGTTTTACTGGCTTATGCAACAAAACCATCTCAGTATAAGAGGAGGCTTTTTGTTTTGATTTGTTTTAAGCTTTTTACCATAATTATGAAGAAAAAAGGGGGAGGGGAACAGAGGAGAAAATGGGAAAAGGATTTTTTAAATGTAGTAAAAGAAGAACATAGGGAATTTTTCTGACATGATATACATTTAATGCAAGTTTATTCTTTTTAGTGACATCAAATATTTGTGGCCTTTCCCTAATGGGGCATAAGTTCTTTTTTAAAATATTATATTTTTATTTGTATGTACAAGCACTGTATGTCTATGTGTGGGTATGAACACATGAATGCAGGGTCCCATGGAAGCCAGAGAAAGAGTAAGGTCATCAGAGCTGGAATTGAACGTAGTTGTGAGCCACCCATCATAGGTGCTGGAATCCAAACACGGGTCCTCTGCAAAAGCCATATGAACTCCTAACTGATGAGTGACAATTCACGTGGCCTAAAACAGCAGACATGAAGGATTGCATCCCAATCCTGAAGGATAATATCTGAAATTGAAGTGCATCAGGATTTGTTCCTTCGCGGGAGCACAGGGGAGGGGCATAAGGAGAATCCCATCCCACTTTGATAAGGTGACTGTCACACATGTTTTAAGAGTTTCTTGGTGTAATTCCAGCCTTTGCTTCTGTCTTAACACGGAACGTTCCTAGTGTCTCTGTACAAACGTCTGTGTCCTTGTAAAGGCACTAGCCCGACTTGACGGAGTCAGTGACCCCATTTCTAGATCTTTCCAAAACCACAGTTATTGGGTTAAGGCTGTGCATGTCTAGCAGTGAAAACTCATATCAGTGGGCTTTAAGAACGATTGTGCATATATACTCTTATACAGCACCTACCTTTCAATGTTAGTAGAACCAGTATTCTGGCAAAGAAAATGGTTAACTTACTCCAAACACATATATCATGTTTTTATTAACTATTCCTGCCTAGTTAGAAGATACTCAGTGGCATTTTGGTCTTAATCTTACTTTTCATTGTCTACAACCACTTTGACTTTAAGGAAGGGGCATTAATTTAGTGATTTCTAATTTCTTTTAGTTTTAGTTTTTAAACTTTTATTTTGGAAAATGCATGGATATAGACATTCAGAGAGAATAAAATGATGACACTGCAGGTGTGGACCACTTAAAGTTTTCAATTAGCAATAATCACACCTTGGATCAACCTCACTGGCTATGATACTTCCAGTGTGCAAGCCTGCATCACTCACTCACAGACACCAGTGGGGGTCTGCCCTATGATTTCACACCCTTCACTCACTTCCTCCATTGCTCCACAGACTTAAAGCAAACCAAATCCTTTTATCATTTTAGCCACAATATTCCAAAATCTATCTCCAAAGAGGAAATTCAATGGCAGTGTAGTATCCTGCTTATAAATGAAGCAGTCCACTAATATTAAACTCTAATCATTGTTCAACTTTCCTTGATTGTATTTTTCATTTTGTATTCACTTTGTATTTTAATGTCATGGTTTTATTGTGCAATGGGAAGATTAAACCTTTATTCAGGTTTTAACTCATTTTTAAAGAACTGGAGATCAAATGAAGCAACTCATCTATAGCAAGCATTCATCAATAGATTTTGGCTTCCCATTATGTATATTTCAAATTATAATTTCTGTATTTGTAGTTTTTATGTAACTCATAATAAATGAATATCATTTATATATGTGTATGTTTGTGATATAAATCATATATATATGTATATATATATGTATATATATATATATATATATACATATATATATACATATAATGTTAAAGAGTCAAGGTATTCTGTAAAATAAGACTGTGTTGAAGGCCTTGCTGAGTATGTGAGATGTGGTATTGTCCCGGATGACACTGTTGTGATGGTTTGTATATGTTTGGCCCAGGGAGTGGCACAATTTGGAGGTGTGGCCTTGTTGGAGTAGGTGTGTCACTGTGGGCATGGGCTTTAATATTCTGGTCCTAGCTGCCTGGAAGTTAGTATTCTAGCAGCCTCCAGATGAAGATGTAGAACTCTCAGCTCCTTCAGCACCATGCCTGCCTGGACTCTGCCATGCTCCCACCTTGATGATAATGGACTGAACTTCTGAACCTATAAGCCAGCCCCGTTTAAATGTTGTACTTATAAGAGGTGCCATGGTCATGATGCCTGTTCACAGCAGTAAAACCCTAACTAAGACAACTGCTTTTGCTATGATACCAAACATCTCATTATGGATGCACAGCTTATTTGCTGTTTGGCCAGTGGGAGCATCTTTGACTTGATTGTTTATCAAACAACATGCCAAAGCTACCTTGTGTCTCTGTGCCAGGATTTGGAATCTGTCATATTTTGGAGGATCCAGGGCTTCCATGGCCTCTATCTTCTGACTGACTGTGTTCAGACCTGTCTGGGATTCAATTGCGTTTTAGACAGTGTTTCCATCCATCTGTATTTTAGAAAGGACATTTTCCTTCTACAATAATGATTATAGTAGACTTAGCAGGAACCTTGTTATCTGAGTGCTCAGATAAAATGCAGATGGTAGACTATAACAACCACAATGAAATTTAATTTTAAAATATAATAAGAGAACTAAATGGTGGAGTTGAAATGCTCCCCAGACAGCAGGCTAGAGCCTCATATCCCCATAAAACATAGGTGGAAGTTTACAAGATTTGATTTTCTTTAGCTATGATGGTAGGCCAACTGCAAACACACCCACAGAGAATCAGCCAACAGTCTTTCAACATACTAGCACAAGCCAATATTTCTGTTTGTTGATTTTAAATCATGGTATTGAGCCAGCCTTAAATATAGCATGGTTTTAAGTGACAGATATTGTAGGTTCATCAAGTCATCCATTTATCCCTTCTCTCTTTCAGCATATATACAGCAGAAATCTCAGGTCTATGGGACACGTGTAAGATGAGGGAATTTTAGGATGCCAAGGTTGTATGGAAAAAATGTCAAATAATATCTAAGATTTATAACACACAATCTAAGCAACACGAGCAAAAATTAAGTATGTTTATTCTCTGACCATCTGGTAAAGAGAAATTCAAATATACAATAAGCTATGATCCTTTTGTTATTTAGCTGGTAAGGACAGAGTATGGAAAAAGAGAAAATCACATTAATAAAAAAAGAAGCATATAATTCCATGGAAACAGTATGACTTTGAATTAAAGAAGGAAAATTGGGGCTTTATCTGCTAAAACTGTGAGCCCTTTAAACGCGAAGTGCCAGACATCTGGTTGCTACAGCCTCCGGGCCACAGTAATAAGCAGGCAAGAAAAGGGACTATGTCATTCTCACAGACCCTGACCTCAGACTTGACAGAAAGCCAAAGTGTTTTAGTACTTGGCAATGTTATTTTATTGACACATGTCAAATAATTTTAATTTATGGCCGTATAATTCCACATCTTGAGGCTCAGCTTTGCAACACACAATGAGATCGGATACATGAGCAACATGTCGAGCTAGAGCCAAGGGAGGCAACAATTTCACTTTTATATTGAGCCTATGAGTTAAAAAGAAGCTGTAAGTGGTTGATAGCTCTACTATGCTATGGCCTGTGAATGAGCTTACAGATTTACTGGGCTCAGTTTGAAACTTTGAAATCATCAAGATTTCAGCTTAAGTTCATAGAGAAAGAGAACGAAATGTGTCATATGTAGAAACTTGAAGCCTCCTTAAAATATACATGTCAATGTTAAGGATGTTCAACGGGAGAGCAATCTTTATTAGACAGAATAAATGCAAGCATGTCGTGTCATCACTGCTGACCACAGTCATAGTCATCTTCCTGAATGGGCTAATTTTACATTTCAATCAATAATTTTATTATTTGTAATAAATATGAATGGATAATTCCCAGGGGGAAAGGACACTAATTGGTTATCTAGTACCCCAATGGTCAGTCCTGAAAACGTAATACAAGTAGCATTAAATGGCCAGAAAAGGTTGTATTTATGCATTTAGGAAAATACATTTATATAGACAGATTTTTTTGTAACATTGATTAAAGAAAAATGAGAACACAAGGTTAAAAGAGAGGGGGGAGGGGGTACATGGAGGGGTTTGGTGGGGAAAAGAGAAAGAAAAATGATGTAATTATATTACAATCTCAAAAAGTCTAAAATGCACAATATGAGCTGCTAAGAGACAACCTTACTTTTGAATGCCAGTGTGTTTAAGACATAAAAGGAGCAAATGGACTCCAGTGGAACTACAATGAAGAGCATAGCACGAAAGTCTCCTAAGATTCCAAGTGTCTGGGTTGTTCAGCCACTCTTGAGGGCGCACCACACGCTCAAGGGTGGCTTTACCCATGTAAAATGCACCCCATGGATTTTTTGGATGTCTATTTTTTGGTATAATTTGGTAGTTTTGTTTGTTTTTGCCTTTTGTTTTGTTCTGCTTTTTTGACACACACACACACACATGAGAGAGAGAGAGAGAGAGAGAGAGAGAGAGAGAGAAGCTGAGTGTAGAGGGAGGATCTGGAAGGACCCTGAGGAGAATGAATGTGACCCAAATATATTCATGACAAATTTGGAAAATAATAAAAATTTTATAAAGGTAAATAAAATTGAGGAATAGTTTGCAAAATGCTTGCACCTGAGGGAATGAATACATTTGCTCAGCTCACTGTCGTGACTTTAGGTAAGTGTCACCTAGGGAGGCATGTGTCTAATGTTTGATCCTGAGGGTGGTGCTACCGGGGACTCATTAGACCTTTACCTAGGAAAGTGTCATGGGAGGCCCTTAGGCTATTGCAGACAAACCCTCAAAGGGAGTTGGTGAAAACCAGCTCTGTCTTCTCCTGCTCTGCTTCCTAGCCCATGGTGCGAATGGATTAATCTGCTGTGCGTTTTGTAATTACACGCTGCCCCCATGAAAAGCCCACAGTGCGGCTGTAAAATCTTGGGAAAGAACTTCCAAAATCATGAGTTAAAATAACCATTTTTGTTTGTTTGTATGCTAATTGCCTCATTATATCTGACAGTAACCATAAGACTAGCTCCAGAAAGAACAAAGTAAACATCAAGTCTGGAGATATTGATAAAATAATCATTGTTATACAGTCTACAGTATAGTAACAGTCCATACTCTTCCCAAACCACATTACAAGTAGGGAACAACTGGGTGCAGTGGGTGATTCATACGCACAGGTCGTCTTGTGTTGGAGGTAATGATAAAATAATAATCGTTATACCGTCTGCAACTTAGCTCATACCCCCGCCCAACAACTGGGTGCAATGGATGACTCAGGCACACAGAAGGCCACCGTACATTGGAGATACTGAACAGTGTAGACAAAAAGATGGCATAAAAGCAGAAACCTAAAACATGCCTTTTGCGTGTTTCACCTAATGTATCATTTACATATTGTTTTAAAGCTGACCGTGTGCTTTTGGAGACATGTGTGCTATAATGTGCATCACGTGTGTGAGAGAATAGGCAACCTAGGAAGGATGTATGCCTACTCATTCATAGTCACTATTCATGATAGTCACATACACACGATGGGTTATTTTAGAAAATTCTTCAGGATGCGAGGGCTATCATTTGAGTTTTATTTTATGGGAAACATACAGCTTTTATGTTTTAAAAATTACTTGCTTAGAAAGAGAAATTATTCTCTGTTCTGAATATGCTCTGAAGTGGGGGACCATTCCTATAGTTCGGGACTTGAAAATTGTGAATCCTATCTATTGTTGACTACTTAGTGGTACATAATCCAAAACGATCTGCTGTGAGAGCAATATAGCTTAGATACATCATCATCTCAAGTTTTTCAAAAGTCATAAATTTTCACTTAGTGTAATAGGTTCTGCGCTTAGCTTAGATGAAATATGGGACAAAGAGCAAACAGTGGGGCACTTGACTCAAGGCAGCATGTCATTCCTTCCTGAATCTGAAAGTATACATTACACACTTTTGGGGAGATAAAATATGGCTAGGAGAGGTCACAGAACCAAATTATTAATCATTAAAATTCTTTTCCTTACCATGTGTGAAAGAAGTGTTTTGATAAAATATTTTTATTTTTAAATCTTTGAAAACTCCTTTAAATATAGGGAGGAATTCTGTTCCTTTACATATTTGGCATGGATTTTTCCATAGATAAATATTTCTATGTATTCAATACACATTTTTCTGATTTTCCACTATGCCAGGGACTGTTTCATGCTTTAAGGATCCACAGACACTGAATGCCATGCTAATGGGCTTCAGAGGCAGGGTCACATGGAACAAATGGCTGTATGAAGTATTTGGAGACACAGGAGGAAAGAGGTCTCATGCAGGGGGACAGGGTGAAGGAGGAGAGCCCCCACAGAAATGCTTCTTGAATTTGTTTTCAAGGGTTCCATGTGGTTTCCAAGCATGGAGCAGAATAAGTTGCATGACAGATGACAGTGACGTGACTCAGTATGATCAGATCATATGGTGGAGAGCGGGAAGAGATGGCTCAGGGGAGTCAAGAATCCAAGTCAAATCATGAAAAACTTCATTACTGTAGCAAAGAGTCTCCAAGATAGACATTATTCTCTGCTTGGAGCATCCTGTTCCTGATGTCTTTCCTCAGCATGCCCTACCCATCCTGCTTAGTACAATAATCTCATCATTGAAGCCATAATGTCTTAGCCAGTGTATAAAATATTGTCATGTAAATCCTGACAAGTAGACCAAACTGCAGATACACTATGGGGAGATCAGAGATAACATTTTATCAATATATCCTTGATATAAAAAATGTAGTTGCAAGGCTGGAACAATTAAATTTTCCTAGTACTTTCATTAAGTGGGTTATGATTGAATGGTTTTTAGAAGGACATTTGTTTCCCACCTGCTTTTCCCTTCAAAGATCTATTTTTCTTGGCAGCATCACACCCGGAGATCTGGCTCCATATGAAGTTTGCATTTCCATTAATTCTGAAAAAAAAAATACAGGCAAGTTTAACACATGCTTAAATGTTAGTTAGGGTTGCACATTTTATAGGTCTTAAGCACAGGTGTATTTGGTTTGCATTGGTCATTAAGTATTACACACTGTTATTTTAAGCAGCGATATTTTTTTTTTCTTGCTGAAAATAAGTTAAACGTGTATAGGAATGGTTTTGTATACTTTCTTTTGGCCAAGATTGTTGAAATGTTATAGAAATTAAGTCAATCTCATCTTTGTGAATTATAATTCAAAAGGTTGCTTGTGGTATCATTTCTTCTATCCCTTAGAAAAATATAATTAATAACATCTGTGCTATATAAACAAAGATAAGTAAACTCACCAGTGTATACTTGGAGAAGTCAAAGTTATGGTTTCAGTGGGGACAATTGTGTCATTTTTTTTCAACATGTGTTACCTTGCTGATGCATTGCGATGTCTCCTGGCAAGCATTAGTACTCTAAGTGCTCTGTGGAGATGAAGTGCTGGGTACCACGGAGATGATAAAAAGTTACAAATTCACTCCTGGGAAGCAAGATGTGCTTTAAAATGTCACACACAGACAATCTTGTGCAAACTCTTCATTTCCCAGGTGAGAAAGCTTTAGCCCAAGGGGAGAGACTTAAGAACTGGTTGTGATAGCAAAAGTGGAAAGCCCTAGTTGTCTCCAAATGGAGAACAACAGGGGCAAGTTTAAGTGTTTCTGCTCAGATAGAAGGGCATCCTGGGAAATGGGAGACCAGGAACCACACAGCACCTCAGAGGAGCCAAAGCTTCCTCAGCAGAGGCATTGCAGAGGAGCACATCCCTAGCTGAGCTGAGGAACTTGGAGCCTTAGCCCCATTCCACTTCTACGATTATTCTCTTTATTGCTCCTTGGCTTCTTCAGATGACAGAATCACACCAGGAACAAATTCTCATTAAAGAGATTTGTTGGAGGGACAAATTCAGGGGGAGGAGGGATGAATCCAGAGGTCTCTGGCAACAGGGAATTGACCAAAGGACAGGGCTTATATAGGATTTCTCAGGGGTAGCTTTTCAGGGCAGAGATTTCCAGAGTGAGGATTGGTGGGATTTCAAGCAGCCAACCCATGGACCCAATGCAGGGAGAAAGGGAGATTAACAAAGCCACCAATCCCTGAGCTCTTTAAGCTCAGGATGCTGGATCAGAAAGACAGTTAGTTTGAGGCTACCCTGAGTTACATGGTGATTTCTGAGTCAGTTTGAGCTACATTATAGCTGTTGCAAACAAACAACATAAAAAACAAAACAAAAACAGAAAACAAAAGAAGGCTTATTAAAAATGTTGTCCATACTCACAGGAGGAAATATGGAGACAAAGTGTAGAGCAAAGACTGAAGGAAAGGCCATCTAGAGACTGCCCCACCTGGGGATCCATCCCATGTACAGTCACCAAACCCAGATACTGTTGTGGATGCCAAGAAGTGCTTGCTGATGGAAGCCTGATGTGGCTGTCTCCTGAGAGGCTCTGCCCGAGTCTGACAAATACAGAGGCAGATGCTTGCAGCCAACCATTTGTCTGAGCATTGAGTCCCTAATGGAGAAGTTAGAGAAAGGACTGAAGTAGCTAAAGGGGTTTGCAACCTCATACGAAGAACAACAATATCAACCACCCCACCCCCCACCCCCGAGCTCCCAGGAACTAAACCACCAACCAAAGAGTACACATGGAGGAACCCATGGCTCCAGCTGCAGAGGATCGCCTTGTCGGGCATCAATGGGAGGAGAAGCCCTTGGTCCTGTGAAGGCTCAATGCTACAGTATAGGGGAGTGCCAGGGCAGGTGGCAGGAGTGGGTGGGTAGGTGGGGGAACACTCTCATAGAAGCAGGGAGGTTGGGGGGGGACTGGGAAAGGGGATAACATTTGAAATGTAAATAAAGAAAATATCCAATAAAAAAAAACTTAAAAAATTAAAACAATAAAAGAAGCTTCTGGAAGCACAAAGTAATGCATGAAATTGTTTACAAGTAATGCAAGAATTGTTGAAATTTCTTCTCTCTTTTTTCATAACTAAGAGAGCACTAATTAAAATACCATAGGTTCTGTTCAAGAGCAAGACTAAAATTATTTGAATCGAAAAAATTAGGAGGAATGGTTTGGGAAATAATTAGGATTAAGCAGTATGAGAAAACAAATTGTTCATGTAAACATGGAGGTAACAAAGGAGCAAAACTAAAATTGCGTACCTCTCCATAGTGACTCTTATTCATCAGTCCAAACTCAAATCATGTGAGACAGTGTTAACAGACACTACCTTTACCTTACCAATGCCAGTGGTTTTCTGGTATTTCCAAGTTCAATTATACTGATAAAGCATGTTCTGTCTGGAGAAGTCTCCAGGGGAGGCAGGAGTGGGTGGGTGGGGGAGCACCCTCATAGAGGCAGGGGGAGGAGGAGGGGGAGGGGGTGCGGGATTCTGGAAAGGAGACCTGGAAAGGAGATAAGATTTGAAATGTAAATAAAGAAAATATCCAATAAAAGAAAGAAAAAAATAAAAAAAGGAAGAGGAAGAGGAAGGGGAGGAAAAACTAAGAACCAGAACATTGTCTGGCATTCCTGACACTCCTGAAACTGTTGCATTCAGAATTCTCACCCCAGGGTTTGAGAAAAATATGGAGATGTGTTCACAGTGCACCTGGGACCAAAGTCCATGGTCAGGCTCTGTGGAACAGACACCCTAAGGGAGACTCTGGTGGGCCAAGCTGAGGCTTTCTCTGTCAGGGGGATGATTGCTGTGGTTGAAGACCCTTTGACAACTCTCTCTGGCCACCATGAGAGACTTTGGGGATGGGAAAGAGGAGTGGTGTGTGGAGGAGCAGATTCAGGAGAAAGCCCAATGTTTGTTGGAGGAACTGCAGAAATCCCAGGGAGATCCCATGGACCCCACCTTCCTCTTCCAGTGAATCACAGCCAACTTCATCTGCTCCATTGTCTTTGGAGAGCCCTTCGTCTACACAAACTGCCAGTTCCTGTGCCTGCTGGAGCTGTTTTATTGGAACTTTTCGTTCATAAGCTCATTCTCCAGCCAGGTGTTGGAGCTCTTCTCTGCCATCTTGAAGTGTTTTCCTGGCACCCACAGACAAATCTCCAAAAACCTGCAGGAAATCCTCGACTACATTGGCCATATGTAGAGAAGCACAGGGCCACCTTGGACCACAGCACTCCATGAGACTTCATCCATACCTATCTTCTGTGCGTGGAAAAGAAGTCCAACCATTACACGGAGTTCCATGATCTCCCTGCTCTCGCTCTCTTCTTTGCTGGCACCGAGACCAGCAGCACCACATTCCTCTGTGGCTTCCTGCTCATGTCAGTACCCCTATATTGCAGAGAAATTCCTAAAGGATCAAGTGATTGGCTCATACAACCCTTAATGACTGCACCAAAATGCCTTACACTGATGCAGTTATCCATGAGATTCAGATATTTTCAGATCTTGTCCTTATTGGAATGCCAGAGTTACCAAAGACACCACCTTCCAAGGGTGTGCTCCTCAAGAACACTAAAGTATATCTCATCCTGAGTTCAGCTCTCCATAACCCACAGTACTTTGAACCAGACACTTTCAATCCTGAGCACTTCTTGGATGCCAATGGGGCACTGAGGAAAAGTGAAGCTTTTCTGCCCTTCTCCACAGGAAAGCACATTTGTCTTGGCAAAAGCATTGCCTGCAATAAATTGTTTCTTTTCTTCACTTCCATCCTCCAGAACTTCTCTGTGGCAAGCTGTGTGACTCCTAAGGACATTGACCTTACTCCTAAGGAAAGCAGTATTGAAAAAATACCCCCAACATGATTGGACTGAGGCAGCCAGGTGTCCACATTTATGTTGAGAATGGCTCTATCTTTGTGCCTCTGATGGAACTGCTGGAAACCAGGTCACAGGTCACTGCTCACATTCTTCCTTCTATTCCAAAGTTCCAAGGCATGTTCTTCCCTGTGAATGGACTGGAGAAATCAATCAGCTGTCTTTCTTGACATGTGAACAGAGACTTGTGGATGCCACATCTTATGCCGAGTCACATCCCTCTTCCTCCCAACTGCCTGTATCCCCACTTATCAGCTCTATATGCTCTATGATCTGTGCTAATGGACTCTGTATAAGGTCTGAATTCTGTCTACAGACTTGCTTAGTATATATGGTTCAGGTAAACAGAATCACAAAGTGTGTGAAAAAAAAAAACAAAAAAAAAACTTTTGTCGAAGCACCTGCCCCAGCCATGCTTGATGGGGCAGCCAAAAGAAAGACACCCAATGGGAGTCTGGAAGAAAGCCATCCAAGCATCTTCTGCAGGTGTTACTACAATGGACAAAAGTGTAATGGACAGATGGGAGTGAAGTATGTGGTAGAGAGATGGACATAAAGAGAAACAATAGGGTTTGTGCACTGTGAGGAAAGATGGAACTGGAAACTCGATGAAGGTGAGGAACAGGTCCATATGAGGAGGCTATGGTGAGGTCCTGGTCTGGGCTGCTGCCAAGGGTCATGTCTGTGTCCATGGTCCTGCTGCAGTTGGGGTCTGTGTTGATGTCTGTGGCCTGAATTACCACTGAAGGCCAAGTGGATGTCCTTGGTCTGGTCTGCCACCTGGGACACATTGGTTTGTGCTGCTACTTGAGACAATGGGGACATGAAGGCCCATGTGGCTGCTGGAGGCAGATGTGGGGTGTGTTTGGATCCTTGGTCTTATGGCAGCTGGGGTCTGTGTTGATGTCCCAAGCTCTTATTATCACCAGAGTCCATGCAGGTGTCCCTGGTCTGGACTGCTACATGAGCTACTGTGTTGAACTGGCCCCACCCTTTGCCTGGGCAGCATTCTAGAGTTGACCCTGATTGGGGTTGGGGGTTGGCTGCAATTAAGGGCTTTCACTCATTTTGCCTATTCTATTACTGGTTGGAGCTGATGTAGTAGAAGTAAAAGAGGTTTTACACTTAAGGGAATGTAGGCACAGGAAAGGATTTTCTGAATGGGAATCCTAGGGCTTGGTAAATAATATGAATAACGGGCAAATAAGACTAAAAAGACTCTGCACAGCAAAAAGAAATTTCAGCTAGAGGAGTCAGCCACAAGATGGGAGAAAACTTTGCCAGCTACACACCTGAAATGGGATTTTTATTTAGGATATACCAAGAGTTCAGAAAACTAAAAAAATTAAGCAATCCAGTTAATAGGTAGGCTGATAAAATGACCACAGTTCTCAAAAGATGAAATACAAAAGACCAATAAGCATGAAAAATTGTTCCACCCAAATAATGTCCAAAGAAATGCAAATCAAAGCTACAGAGAGATCTTATATATGGTTATCTTACCAGAGTCACAATGGTGATCATTAAGAGAGGAAGGGAGGACAATAAAGATGGAGAGATAAGGGACAAATAACACTAAGGTTATTTGAAAAAACCATAGAGAATCATAACCATAGTGCAAGCAACTTCCTAGACAACGTAGGCTATTGCTGTTTTCCCTGATTGCTTCCCAGGATCTGAAGGTAAGTCCTAATTGCTGAAGACATCAGGCACTTCAGATACAGGATTCCTTCAGAGGAATCAAGCTGGATCTGGCTTTAAAACCTCTTCCCTGGGGATTCTTACACTGTATTTAAAGGTGCTATGCAAACTGCTAATAGCAATGGATAGATACACGTGTGTGTGTGTGTGTGTGTGTGTGTGTGTGTGTGTGTGTGTGTGCTGACTACAAGTTACAGCAATGACCAACATGCCAATATCCCAAAATGTGCAATAGTGGCACTTATACCTTAATAGGAACCAACAGATGTATCATGGGACTTAAGGCATCCTCATAGAAGAGAATTCATATTTGATATTGCAAACCTAGCCAACTCTACATTTCTACTGAACTCACTATAATAGAGGAGAGGCTGCTACAGCCACTTTTCTAAATCTGTATAATTCCCAATCATATTCTAAATACTTATTCTTATATACACAAATAAGTATAGGAATCACCCATCCTCAAGGATGCTTCTTTTTGCAGCAGATGATGACCAATGTAGACAATATCCTACATTGTCTGGGAAGTTGCTTGTACTAACCTGACCAATTAGCTCAAAGGAGGTTTTCATGACTAATATAGTGGTTTTGTTTAGTCTATAGCTTGAAGAAAGCATTATCACCCCAACTGGTATAACTTCATTCAAACTATACACACATATATATCCTTACTTGTATGTAGTATACATTACTATAGATAAGATAATGAGCATCAAAATGAAGAGAAAACTGACTGTGTGGTGCCCAGCCTCAACTGATACTTCCATAACACAACTCCTATAGGCTCAGGGAACATAATAGAAGAGGGGGTGGAAAAATTGTCAGAACCAGAAGACCAAAATATTTGCTGCACCCTTGTTTTCTGCTAAGATGCAGCCTCAGCTTAGAGAGAGGTTTCTGAGGAAGGGGTGTTTGGGAGCAGTGGAAGAAGTAACTTGAAGTCAATCCTTGCTACAAGCTGACAGCTCTGTGTTTTGTTCAAAACAACTCTCCAGAGATCTTCAGACAGCTCAGCTCCTGCATACTAAAGCCTAGTCTTTTATTTGCATATCAATTCAATAATCAACCTCAGGTTCCCTTTTGATTATCCTACAAATCATTATTTTATGACCTTAGCCCTTTGATTCTTAGAAAAGATAGCAAGTACATTTTTTAATGTAGCAAATGAATTCAGAGATCTGCCTGTTTTTTGTAAACATAGACAATAGACTAGCTGTGTGGGGTCTGGCTCTGAAATCACCACTCCCATCATGCCTGGGCATAAACTTGCTCTATCCCAGGCTGACCTTGAACTAAGAATCTGCCTGTCTTTGTAAGCACTAACAATAAGCTAACTGGGTGGGATCTTGCCCTGTGATCACCACTCCCTATATCTCTTTATCTTCTTTTTTAACATCTTTCTGACAAGCTGGCTCATAGTGCAGATGCCGTTATTTTTTTAGGTCTGTGAATCCCCTTGTGCAATTCATATTGCATCTTCACATTTTGCATAGTTGAGAAATTATACATTCTTGAACTCATGTTTTCAGAGTTCTTTCCCACAGCCTTGAAGCTGTCCTAAAGTTCACAATGTCTGTTTTGTTAAGGACATTAGACACATCCTCACCTCCCAGACTCTTGCTGTTTCTAATTAGCATAAAGTTATTAACTTTTACAGGGAGAACATTTCCCAATAACCTTGTCAGAGAAAATATTTCCCAGAGAAGTAACACAAAGTAAATTATGTTCATTATTATACAAACAAGCCTCATGCCTAGTAACTGTCAACACTAGGAAAGTCCCATGTCCTGCTGGTTCTGCTCCAGGGGCTGCAACTGTGTAACATTGTCTCTTCTGCAGTGGCCATGTAGGACTTGGGAGTTTTCTAGATATAATAGACAAAACTATGCCTATGAAATCTTAGCTAACAGTATGTCTGTTTAATCAAGAACTGGATAATTTTAACACCTGTCAATATACCAACACAAGTGAGGAAAATTTCATGAGGCCCCACCCCTAGATGAAGAACTACAGGAAATTAATGACTGTTAAGAGGAGGAGAATTAATCTTTACCTGGAATAAGTCCCTTAGTTGGTTATTTAATACCAAGTGGTCATCCCTAAAAAACATATACATATGAGGAACACTAAGTAGATTCAGCAAATTGTATTTGTATTTTTGTAATATATGCATACATTCAGCAATAATCATCAAAAAAGTCATGGATTTGAGAGAGAGTGGGGGAGGTTGGAAGGATAAGAGGAAGGAAGGAATGATGATGTGAATATAGTACACATGTCTGAAATTTAAAAACTAAATTTGAAAAGAGGAAGCATTGAAAAACATGAGAGGAGATATTCATACTAAACTAGAAATATAAGTATGATCCCTCATCATGGCTTCCTAGTTTTTAAAGAGCTTTGTAAAATTATGTCTGTATTTATGAAATGAAAAGCAAAATTGTCTAGGGTAACAAAAGGGTGTAAGGGGAGGAACCAAGAAAGAAGAGGGCTGGGGACATAGAAGAGAATATGGTCAATGTAGAACATACGGTTGTATTTTTAAAATAATTTAAAATAGTAATATGAGGTTTAAAATCTTCATTATGGTAATTTATGTGTTCATGAAGATGGTTTAATAGACTGTAAGTACTATTTTTAAGGCATAAAGTATGATGCTTATTCTAATTATGTCAGTGAACTTGAAGTGACAAACATATATACCCTTTAAATCTACCTATTCCTATTGGTCATAACAAATACCACAGGCTTGATAAGTTACACACTAGTAACTTATTTTCTTACTGTTCTAGCATCTGGAAATCTACCTCAAATGTTGGCAAATTTGATTTCTCTAGAGGCTGCCCTCGTTGGCTTACAAAAGGTTTTCTTTTCATTGGATGCTCAAATGGCCTTTCTTCTGTGTGCATGACCATACCCAGTGTCTCTTGCTTTTCTTGGGAAAAAAAAAAAACGTATTGGATATGACCCACCTTTATCTTAATAATGTCCTTCAAGGCCTAACAAAAATCACAGTAAAACTAGAGGCTCAGGTTTCCACATAGGAATGTGGGAGGCCATGATCGAGTCCATTTAATAATCCTGATTGTTTTTATCCTAACCCCTTGCTCTTCCTCAAGCTTTGACCACAAATGCCAGCACAGCAAGCATCTCCTGCCACAGGGTAGAAAAATATTTGACTAAAGATAGCAGAGAAAGAAATTAAACAAAACTTGCAGGTGGAATTAAAATTAGTGAGCTGAATGACTAATGAAAATGGAACAATTGAAGGTTAAATAAATTTCAAAAGAATTAAGTAGCAAGTTTCAGTTGATTATATCAAGCTCACTATTCTTCCAGAATACCTGGAAATAAGTTCAGTGAGTTCAAACAAAGAAGCTGTACATTTTAAATTCAGCTTCTTCCAGGGTAGTTAGATCATAAAGTAAATGGTCCCTCTTCATGATTTAAAACAAAATTTAAAACATCCTTGACACCAGATGATCTCACTATCCTTCTCTTACAAAACCTTCAGACAGGTTGTTTTTGCTTCTTTTAAAAGATAAACGTAGAGGACAATGAAAGAAGGAAGTCTTTGGATTAGATTAACTTTGGAGCCCAAGTGTCCTTTAACAATGTTTTTAATAAGTTTAAAGATAGAAAAAAGAAAGTTGGAAGGAAGGAAAGGAGTAAAAAGAAGCAAATAATGTGGTTCTATATACAGAAACAGCAAATCAACACATCCATGAATTAGCTAAAGTGTTCATAAATAAATCCCAGTATTGGAAAGAATTGAATGGTAATAAATGAAGTATAGCCAAATAGTAGTAAATGAATTATTTAATGAATCATAGGATGTTGATCAAATATTTAAAGAGTAATTTGTGTAGGATCTAAAAATTGATCATAAGTGTAATGGCAAAATATAAAATAAAACATGGAATTGATTTATAGAAAGGTTTCTGGGCACAAAAACTAAAGGAAGAATTCATAAAAATATTAATAAATATCACTTTATGAAAGTAAAGATCTAAAAAGTTTCTAGATCAAATACCAGTGTTAAGAACCAGAGTCCAAAATTGAAACGGTTCTCTTCATTTATATCCAACATTGAATAAAATCATATTGAAGAAATCAGCTCAGGAACTTTGGAAAATTCCACCAGACCCCTCCCCTCCTAGAAGAGAAAGGTCATAGAGCTCTTAGCTAGGCATCTCTCCCTTCTGGAAGAGAGAGTCTAATTATATTCCTCAGACCACAGATGGAGGACTGACCATCTACCCATCTGCAGGTAGGGGAGGCACCCAAAGCAGGTAGACACAGAACACAGGGCAGACCAACTGTTGGTCACCTACAGACAAGGGGAGTCCTGGCCACCTCATTCCCTAAGGATCAATCAGTTTAAAAGTTACACTGTTCTGACAATAACATTGTACCTAGAGGCTGTTGCTCTGAAAACTGTATAAAGATTTGCCAAATGAGCCGTTGGGGGTCGCAACCTCTCCTTCGGGTGTGGGGCGACCCCCCCAAAGCATTGGAAGAATAAATTCCTCTTGCTGTTGCATCGATCCCCAACTCTGTGGTGTTCACTTGGGGGTCTCCAGGAAGCTAAGGCTCCCAAGAGTCTTACAATATAGATTTATAGTTTAGGAAACAGGAAATCCATAAGGACAGACAGAAAGTAAATATGATAGGAGTTAAATTTCTATGCTATGAAGCAAAAAGATTATGGATAACAGACAAAATAGAAGTGTGACAGCAGAGACACTTGTTGATTAATTCTTCAGGCTTCTAAGGCTGAGTACTCTGGAAATGAGACTAGGTTGGTACTAAAAAAAGCAAGAAGCAGTAAGCTGCACATGGTGGTGGTGTATGTTTGTAAATTAGTAATTTATATATTAGAATGACTGAGGCAGAAAAATTTTAAGGTCAAGGCCAGTGTGAGCTGTGAAAGCCCCTATCCCCCAAATTTCCCGGTCAGAGACACTTCAACTATAAGCACAATCATGCTAAAAACAGACAGTTAAGGAGATGTACACACTAAGTATTAAAAATTAAAAGGAAACAGAAACATGCCTTATCCCTTGCATGTCAGGTGGGAGAATTTGGGTAGAATACATTCCACTACCCCTTTCCTCCACTGTGGAACAATGTACAACCAACAAAGAAATCCAGACATATTTACATCATCAGCTCAGTACTACCAACATCAGCAACCACAAAATCTGCTCTGCCTGTTTCCCTCCATGGAAGCCTGCAGATGAGACAGTATGTGCAGAAAGGTTCCTATCATTGCTTAATTCTATTCTAGCAACTTAATAGACAACTAAGGAGAATTAAGCATCAAGAGAAAATGTGAATATAAAACATGGGACAGAAGGAGAGACACTCAAAGATGACCTGGTGGATACAAGAACATGCATACTCAAAGATTATAACAATAAACAATTAGAAAGACTTTGAGAGTAAAAAGAAATATGGTCCATAAGAGCCATCATTGTACTTAAAGAAAAAAGAGAAGTCTGCTAAAAGAAACAAGGTTGGTGAGATGGCTTTGCAGGTAAGAGGGTTTTCAGTGCTTGCAGAGGATCTGAGTTTGGTTCCTGGCACCCACTGCTAGCCTGTAGCTATAGCTCCAGAGGCCTGGATGTCCACTTCTGGATTCCACATGCGTATGTGTGTATATATATAATTTAAAAGCTAGATTTTAAACAGAGAATAAAAGGAAATGCAGTATTAAAAATGGAACACAATAGAAGAAAGATAATGATTAGAATTTATTTCCAAAATTTAAAAAATTCTAGTAAGAAAATTTTAAAGTAAAATTTTAAAATTATACAGTATCTTTTGTTATCTATAAAATAAGTATGAAAATAAGGAATGACCAAATAGAAAAGGATCAGAAAAATAAACTAAAAATATATTAATAAAAATTTCCCTGAAGGATAAGTCCAGTGAACACTCAGTATCTGGCTAAAAATAGAACCCTAAGGTACAACTTAATTAAATTCTCTGTGGACTACAAGGAACCCCTAAAGCTTTCTTTATGGAAAGAGATTAAATTCAGATAACAAGGCATTGACAAAAGAAAGATTCTCAGCAGCAACAGAGCTTTGGCTAACGGCATCAAAATCCTAAAAAAAAAAAATCAAGGGAACTTCTGGTCTGGGCCTATGCCCTGAGCAGACCTTGGGCGGGAACTTCTCAGCCAGTCCCACAACACCCAGAGGAAGCTCTTCTCCCAGGAGTTCTAACATACCTCGATCATAGGATCAAAGGTGTGGAGGATACAACATCCTCCCAACACAGGGAGTAACTGGGGCCAGCAGGATCCAGGGACCCAGGAATCCTGCTGGACCAGTGTCAGGGGTTCCTTCTAGTCTGGGCCTGTGCCCTGAGCAGACTTAAGGTGCGAACTCTTCAGCCAGTCCTACAACACCCAGAGGAAGCTCCACTCCCAGGTGCTCTAACACACCCAGGATCACAGGTTCAGAGGATCCCAGGAGCTTGGCCACACCAGGATCTCAAGGTTGCAAAGGCAGCTTGACTCCCAGGATCTCAGTCACACCCAGGATCTCAGGATCACAGGATCCCAGAATCATGGTATCCCAGAGACAGCTGATCTCTGAAAAGCTGTGACCCAACCAGGATCACAGGAAGGACAGGCTCCAATCTGACAAAAGGAGGGCAGCTAGCACTAGAGATAACCAGATGGCAGGAGGTAGGCACAAGAACATAAGCAACAGAAATCAAGGTTACCTGGCATCATCAGAACCCAATTCTCCCACAATAGCAAATCCTGGAGACACTGGAAAAGCAAGATTCAGATCTGAAATCACTGCTCATGATTATGATAGAGGACTTTCATAAAGTCATAAATATCTTCCTTAAGGAAATAGAGGAGAACACAGGTAAACAGCTAGAAGTGCTTAAAGAGGAAACACAAAAATCCCATAAAGAATTACATGAGGACTGGAGAGATGGCTCAGCCATTAAAGGCTAGGCTCACAACCAAAAAATATAAGAATTACAGGAAAACACAACCAAACAGGTGAAGGAAGTGAACAAAACAATCCAGGATCTAAAAATGGAACAGAAACAATAAAGAAATCACAAAGGGAGACAACCCAGGGAATTGAAAACCTAGGAATGAGATCAGGAGTCACAGATGCAAGCATCACCAACAGAGTAAAAGAAATAGAAGAGTGAATCTCACATGCAGAAGATACCATAGAAAACATTGACACAACAGTCAAAGAAAATGCAAAATGCAAAATGCTCCTAACCTAAAACATCCAGGAAATCCAGGACACAATGAGAAGACCAAACCAAAGGA
>JADRCH010000109.1:5217238-5234627 GCA_019843965.1 Rhynchomys soricoides
AAACATCCAGGAAATCCAGGACACAATGAGAAGACCAAACCAAAGGATAATAGGTATAGAAGAGATTGAAGATTCCCAAATTTAAGGGCCAGTAAATATCTTCAACAAAATTATAGAAGAAAACTTCCCTAACCTAAAGAAAGAGATGCCCATGAACATACAGGAAGCCTATAGAACTCCAAATAGACTGGACCAGAAAAGAAATTCCTCCTGTCACATAATAATCAAAACACCAAATGTACTAAACAAAGAAAGAATATTAAAAAAAACCAAATTTACAAAGTATCTTTCCACAAATCCAGCCCTACAAAGGATAATAGATGGAAAACAACAACACAAAGAGGGAAACTACACCCTAGAAAAGCAAGAAAATAATCTTCTTTCAACAAACCGAAAAGAAAATAGCCACACAAACATAAAAACTACATCAAAAATAACAGGAAGCAACAATCACTTTTCTTTAGTATCTCTTAACATCAATGGACTCAATTCCCCAATAAAAAAAGACATAGACTAACAGACTAGACACATAAACACTACCGAGCATTTTGCTGCATACAGGAAATGCACCTCAGTTACAAAGACAGACACTACCTCAGAGTAAAAGGTTGGAAAACAATTTTCCAAGCAAATGGTCCCAAGAAACAAGCTGGAGTAGCCATCCTAATATTGAATAAAATCAACTTTCAACCAAAAGTTATCAAAAAAGATAAGGAAGGACACTTTGTGCTAGTCAAATAGAAATATTTAAGAGGTAAGTTCAGCAAGTGTCATAGGTATCTGATGAATCTCAGTGTAATGGCCTTGGGAAATGCAAAAGAATGTTGCTCTTTGCTCAGAGTGAAGCTAACATATCTTCAATGGAGAACATTGGAGGGATTTGAATTTTATGGTCACTTAGGGAGGTGAGTCCTGTATATTTTAGAAGACAAATATTTATTTTCTCTGAATTTATTCAAGAGTTGTCAATTTATTTCTAGTTGAGTGTGACAGTAGTAAGGTTTTCAAAACCTACTGAAAACAAGTGACCTTTAACCTGTGATTTATGAGATTAGGTTGTGTGCTATTTTAACTTCAGTCAACTTTCCTTTGTCATTTCAAAGGAGAAAAACGAGTGGCCTATAAGTAAGAGTTGATCTGTCAGAAATAATTTCCAGTTGCACAATGTTTTACAAAATGGTTTACTTTAAATCATATTTATAATGTGAAATTACAAGATGATGATAATATTGGCTTCTAAAGTTTTAACCTAGAAAATAGCATTTTAATTATTATAGAAATGTCTACCAGTAATTTCATAAGTAATTACATAATTTTGACTTGTTTCTCATAATTCACCGTTGTATATAATACTGTGATAGATATTCCACAGTGCATACATATTTCTGTCAACTTAAAGTCCTAGAAATAAGTTTACTAGATAAAATTGTATGCACAATTAAGAAAAAATCGATAAGCTTACCAACCTTATTCATAACTTCAACTCTTCCCATTGATGCTCTGTACTCACAGAGACAACTGAGAATTTTACCAACCTTTGGCTAGAGAGTATCAATCAGTAAAAAGTTATGAATTTGTCAACGAGAATGTAATTACCATTAGAATACATTAAGCAAAAAAAAAAAAATTAAATATCTTACGTTTAACAGATTATATCCTAACCTCAGACAACTAAATGAAGAAAAAAACTTTCACAATAAGCTGAGATCTAGTTCAAAGATCACTGACTTTGACTGCTTTTTGTTGTTGCTCTGGGTTTTTTTGTTTGGTTGTTCTTTTTGGTTTTGGTTTTTGCTAAATCTAATGGATAGTTTTCACCTGAACTCAATAAAGCTACTCTTAAAAGGGGAAAAAAAAATCAAGGGAGCACTTGTGGTCTATGGGGAAGAATCTGGTGAGTTTCCTTCATTTCATTAATCAATTCAAGGCTTCAGTATCTTCTTTTAAAAATATTCTCCTTTGATTCTTGAGAATTTTATATATGTCTACAGTAAAATATGATCATTTCCAGTCTCCACATTCCTTCTGCAACTGTCCTCTCTGCCCCTACATTCCACACCAAGTCATTTGTGGATAGTATGGCCACTGGTGGGTTTCTCATGCCCTAATGGATTCCCCATACTCATATACTGATGGGTAGCACTAACTTGACAAGGTAATTTTTTAAAAAATCAGATTGCAGCTGATTGGAGGATCTAGGACTCTCTTGGCATATTAAAATAATGGATATTCATGTTTTTTCATATATATGGAGAAATTTTCAAACCTGGTGACTTAGACCTAATAGAGAAGTAAATAGGGAAAAAGCAACAAATAACTAACTCCAGAAGAAACAAAAATGTTTAGGAAAGATTAACAAAAATCATAGATTTATGCCTACATATGGCTTAGCTATGCACACCATCACATGCGTGTGGCAAAATAGATCCTAAATGTTGACCTGTACTTCACTGCCATTGGGTTGATATGGACAGAAAAGTAACACAGGCAGGCAGGACATGTTTGATAAGAACAGAATACTTACCTTCCTTGTAGACAGTCCAAAGTGTCAACTGATATTAAAAAGCACAATGTGTTAACGTAAGTACTTAGTATTGTGTACACATATGAAAACAAATTCTAGAACATATGCTTCTTATAAAGGAGACATTTGTACTAGAAGACTGTCAGGGATTACTAAACAGTCACAGAGGGAGGCAGAGAGAAGAGGTCTAACCAACAAGAAGGATAGATACTCACTGAGCTTCTTTAAATGATTAAATGTAATTTATATAAAAGATGACTAAAACTCAACAGAAATTCTGGAAATCAGAAAGCAACAAAAATAGAAAACTACTTAAAAATAAGAATTCCTCAAGGCTAATCTTGTACCCATATAAGCAATGTTTCAATGTAAAAACCACTGAAACTCTGTTTACGAAGGGAACAACCCAAGGAGAGAGACTCCGTGGACCAAGATGGCAACACAAATTAATTTTTAAAAGTTGTACAAGTTATAACAGAAATTAGGTAGGATACCAAATTGGAAATTATCGATAGGGTAATAAGTACCCTGGGATGGTTCTGTGAGATCTTTTATTAAAATTATGGCATTATCTCTCCCACAAGGCATTTACTGATTTTTATAAAGAATTTCTTATGCTATTTAATTCATAACTCATTTTCTGGGACTCTTTCCAAAGGAAATAAAATCAGAATTGTAAATAAAATTTTGTTCCTTGGGAACTTGTGTTTGTGTTAGTGTATCTTGGTCTGGGTGCTGACGGCATTGTACGTTGTTGTGATTGTTTCTCAGACTGTAGAGTAATGATTTGTGTGCTATTCTAGATGTAAATTGTTGATGTAAAATGAAATAGGGAGAAAAAATGGTCAAACAGTTAAAAGCAGACTTTTATTAAAAATCTATAATAAAGTGAAATTGTCCATAAGTGGGAAAGCAGGCCTGTAAGAGCCTGTTTTCACATGGAGGACTGTGCAGAGACTCAGAGCCTTCATTGTGTATTATAGAAATGTGTGGCATTTATTTTGCCATAGCATTTCAAATAATGACATTGAGAAAATGATGTTTGTGTAGTAAGTGTGGGCAATACTATTTCACAACTTTATATTTCCCCCCGTGGAAGATACTCTTCATTTGCTTCAGTGAGTGTCCTTTCTGTAGATGTGTGTTCATCTACATGAGGATGTAATGCTGCTTCTAACCAGGCCTGTTGAACACATACATGTAATGAGACTGTAATGGAGTTCAGTAATTTCATTATATCATCAGAAAAAAATCCATTTAAAAAATAGTGCCTTCTTCTACTTTGGAATCTAGTAGTATGAAACACAGAAGCAAACAAACTTTGAGTCAAATATTATGGAACTAAAATTTAAACAGACTCAAAAATGTCAGCAACAACCATTAAAATCCATGAGACTGTTATCACAAAATATGTGAACCTAATCCAAGGTGTAATGGCAAAAATTCCTCAGAAATTATTTTATATGTTCAGTATGGCAAAATGCATAAAGAATCCTTATGTTTGTTTATTTTTGCAAAAAGACTCTCAAATATATATAAATAAATAATATTACAAAGAAATTTGCCTTTGAAATAAAATAGAGAAAGAAAGCTTCCTTGAGAGATATGGACATAATATAAAGTCACAGTAATTGATGTGCTATGATCCTGTAACTGGATGACAGGCCTGCTGAACAGAAAAAAGTTCTGGGTCAGTTCTTTCAAATCTATAAGGAGAACTTAGTACCAATGGTATTAAGCTTTGGAAGTAAGATACCATTGCATAGAAGCATTTGGGGAGGTCCATTTGTAACCTGGATCATCATAGTGTCTCACTTGAAAACTAGACACAGAAAGCTAGTCACATGCTCAAGTCTGGGAGCATACATAACCATGGGCAAACATTCTGGAATTTGGCAGTATCAGAACTGTCAATTCTATTCAGCAAAGGGAAAAAACAGGAGATGGGTCTCAGAACAGGACTTTGCAATCTCAAAAGCTGGAGACCATTCAACGGTAAATTCATGTTTTTTCCCTTTGTAGCCCACACTGGCCTTGAACTCATGATTCTCTGCCTTCAGCCATGCTAGTACATTGTTTTTCTTCCTTCCTGAAGTTGTGAGGCTGGAAGATGGTAATTTGTGTATAGTCTTTGAGCTGTGTCCTTAGCCTGAAACCAAATGAGACACATGGTTCAATCCAAGGGTTTGCATCAAAACAGCAAGAAAGGGGGAAATACTCAAGAAATACAGGGAGAAGAATAGTAAAATATAGTTTTCTTCATAAGAAATTAGATAGATGCATTTTAATTTACAAGATCCCTTTTTATAACCACTAGAGTGGCAAAAGGTAAGTGTTTTCAATATCTACCAGGGGAAAATAGACACAGTATGAGGCATGGCTGTGATTGTGGCTCTTGAGAGTAGCACCGAAGATGGAAGGAAGAAAATCAATACCGCACAATGGAGTTATTTTCTGACTGTTCTGCTTTACTATGTCAGTTGCTAGTACACCATATTACCATGAAGTTTTTCATAATATATTGGATTGTTAAATTAAGTGATTCCATGTGTGTGTGTGTGTGTGTGTGTGTGTGTGTGTGTGTGTGTAAAAGGCCATTAGTTCCTCTAGATAGAGCTGAAATTACAAATAGTTGTGGGTTGCCTAACAATGATTCAAATGTATTGTATTTGGTTTCAGACCCCCGACAAGGGACTGAGGTGCATATTTTACATAGCAAAGCAGACCTGACTTTCAGGTTCTCCCAGCATCCCTCAGTCCCTACCTGCCACACCCTGACCCAACCCAGAGGTTTCTCCTTATGTACTCCATCTCTCTCTCTCTCTCTCTCTCTCTCTCTCTCTCTCTCTCTCTCTCTTTCTCTCTCTCTCTCTCTCCTCCTCTTCTCACTTTGTGGGAGCGCTTCTTTCCCTCCTTCTATCTCCCTTCTCTAAGCCCCCCTCTTTCCCCGTATCAACTTCCCTGGCCTTGGTCCTTGGGGCCAGTGCCCACCTGAGAACAGCTTCCCAATAATCCTGTCTTTAATATAATCTAATCTGATTTAAATTGGATCATTTCACCACCAGCAGAGAAATAACCTATCATACAAAATCTTTCTAATTAAAAAAGGAAATTTAGGTAAAATACATCTGAGAAACTTACTTCACAATCTGACTCAAAAAATGAGATGACTCCAACTTACAGACCTGGCCACTGGCTAAGATGTAGAGCTTTGAGTGACTGGCTAGTTACTTATGCAATCATCATGGGTGTGCTCGAATCTAAGCTCCACCATATTATAGCTGCTTGGGCAAATTATTTAACCAACCTAAATTTCAGATTGCTCCTTTGCAAAAATGAGATTATTAATAACTTACCCTCCCAGATAGTTTAACTATTATTTTAGACAGTTCATGAAAAGGTATAATTGCCTATAGTTAGAGAATTAATGTCAGACATGAAAAGCAATTATTGCCATCAATCTTCCTAGGATAGAGTGGCTTCTCATAGCCTTCCCTTTGCTTCCTTTTTTTTCATGTTTGCAAGCTTTTACTTTTTATATTTCTATTGTGTCTTTTGGCAAAAATATCGATGCTTTTTATATTTCTCTCATGAACAATGCATCTCCAAAATGTAGAAGAGAGTGGTGTGGGTCTCCCCTTCCACGTGTTCCAGAGGACAAGGGGAGCAAAGGTGCAGGGCAGGGTTCCTGGTGAGTATGACAGAAGGACTGACTTTTAGGATCAGCTTCAGTGAGGCAAGTCCACTTTATTTGGGGTGAACAAGGGCTATATGGCTTTTGGGAAGAGAGTTGGTGTTTCCAGGATGAGTACTGGGAATGCTACATTTGCGTGGAGAGGCATTCCAGAAATTCCAGGTACTTGCTGAATAGGTTCTTACTGGGAGAATGAAAGTTGAACCTGTAATCTCTCCAAGCTCTACAGAGACATTCCTCAGGTAGAGGATGTGGGGCTCCCCAGATAACCAGATAAGGTCAGGCAGGGAAGAGGGAGCTTCAATGGGAAAGGGAGCTCAGAGGAGCTGTCCAGACAGCGTGGGTGGGTGGCAACCTTAAATAGCAGGGTTTAACAACAGAGTGGTTGGTTAAATAGAGGTCCCTGGAACTCATTTCCACCATTAAAAAGCCCAGCAGCCTGGCTCCTGGGGGACAGTATCACTCTGAATAAATGACCGCTAGAGAATGTTGGACCTCAGCAAGGAAGAATCTGAAACCTCATGAGAAACCTGGGGTTGAAGCATAAAAGAAAGAACGCAGAACGTAGTTACTTTAGCTCTGGTCTCTCAGCGGACGGACAAGGACTCCCTTTGTCAGTAGAATCCAGCTGGGGAAAGAAGCAACGTGGCATTTGCTTTGGAGAAAGAACATGCACCGTCTTTTCACGATTCTCTGAAACCTAAGTTTCTTCGATGAGACAACATATTGAGAAGCCTCTTTTGTCCAACTTTATGTTCTCTTGAGAGTTAAAAAAATCTGTGTGTCTCCATTCTTGTGATCCCAGAGACAGTTTGCCACAGTATGCAGAGGACTGTAGCTTCACAATCCAACTCGGCTCAATAGAGACATTGCTATTCAAGCATCCAAATCCGTGTCACGCTGCAACTTACAAGGTATGGGTATTATAGCACACAAGAGGCTGAAGGATGCTATACTCAGCAAAAGAAAGGTGAAGATAGTTATGCTCTGGGATATAGATTGTGGCCAGAAGCATGAGTGATTCTAACAATGCTAGGACTGGGGGTAGGTTCAGCAGACCAGGCATCTCTAGCACATCTACTCATGCTTTATTGTTGATACTTTCACTCATGGGCAGGTACACGGTGTCCATTACCATCTACTGAACATGGAGCAAGGAGTATGGTTCTCTATTGTTACTTTGCCTTACTCTGTATGTGGGAATATACCATTGTTAGGACTGAAAGTGTGCATCCAGGGGAGCGATGAGCCTCACCACCCATGTAGATTTGTAGGTTTGTTTTGCTCCAGGATAAGAGCACACATAGGCTGCATGCCTAGTCAGACTTAGGTAAGATACTTCAGAAACTCCACCACTCTGGGGTCAGTCAATATCAGACACCCTTTCCAGTGTTTGTCTCTGTTCATATGTAGGGAAACAATGCCCACCAGTTGGCATAACTCTCACTGCTGACTGTCATTGCTAGAAAATAGAAGTATAGAACATACCCACTCTATACCCTACACTAATTTTAAGCTGCATCATACTTGCCTAGAGTATGTTCACCCTAATGGATGACAGAGACAAATTATCTATTTTGCTTTCCATGGCATGCTCTGTGCCTAAAACTATTAATTAAAGTTTCAGAAGCTATAGAGAGACTATTATGATGCCTACCTAGCATCAATGTCAATACTGCATACTCTTAGGTATACTTTCAGAAGAAAGCTATTTTCTATGACAGCAACCTTGTAAAAGAGGTAGACATAACTAATCTACCAGATATATAAAACTCAGTGTGGTACCATAAAATATTTTAAAAACAAGGAATATGATGCTTCCAAACTAACACAAAGACTCTTTAAAGAAAAGATTATAGGGCCTGGAAGATAGCTCAGCAGGTAAAGGTGTCTGCTACCAAGCCTGGCAACCTGAGTTAGATCCCCTGACCGATATGGTAGAGGGGGAGAACTTACTCCCTTAAGCTGTCCTCTGATCTCCATTCACTATTTGGGGGACATGTGGATGCAAGGGAATCCTCTGATTTGCCCACATTCACGCTTTGCCTTTTATTTTATGTAGCACATGCAGGGATACACACACACACACACACACACACACACACACACACACACACTAAAATATAATACAATTTTAAAAAATGCATTGAAAATATTGATAAAATTCCTGATAGAAAATTTAAAAGTATAATGAAATGTTTCTAAGGAAGCTGATGAGATGAAAGATGATACATTCTGTTGAGTGAAATTAAAAAAAATAATTCATGATATAAATGAGAAATATAACAAAAAGTCAATAGAACCAGGCTCAGTTAAGCAGAGAAAGAATATTAAAACTTAAAACAGCCCTTCCAATTATTTCAACAAAGTAAGGAAAGAAAGAAAGAAAGAAAGAAGAAATAAGAAATAATGAAAACAGCTGCTACCTTTGACACATTATTAAACAACCCTGTATCTACAGTTCTTAAAATGCCCAAAGAAGAAAGAAAGGAGATGAAATAATTTGTTGAAATAATAGCCAAAAAATTCCTTAATCGCAGGAAATCTATGATAATCCAGACATATAAACATGCCAGTGCTAGCCGGACATGCCAGAAAAGATCTTTATTACAGTTATTATCATAGTTAAAATGTGAAAAGTACAAGACATAGAAAGAATGTTTTAAAACATCCAGAAAACTGAATCATATTCTGGAGAGCTTTCATTAGACTGATTCCCCATTTCTCAGCCAAAATCCTACTGTCCAGGAGATGGAATAAATGAGTCTAATTCTCACATAAATGATCGTCAAGAGTACTGTGGCTAGCAAAGCCATAAATGAAGGAGAAATAATGATTTTTCAAGACAAGAGAACAAGGAAAGTCATTACCTTTAAGGAGTGTTTGAAAGATTTTATCTAGAAGCTATACCAATAACAAAACAAACAAAACATGCCCTCATCAGGAAAACACAAAACTCAGTGTAGAGAAGATACCTAGGAGAAAAAATAAAAGAACTTCACAAATACAATAACCCCTAAGATACACAGCACACAAAACAAAGACATTAAAAATAAAAGAATATATGTATTAAACTTAATTATATATAACAACTTTAAAATGAAATAATTATTAATCAAAGACAATGATGGAATGCAGTCTCACTTTATATGTCGGCAGAAAATGAAAAGTTGGAAAAGATAGTTCATACATCCAGACACTGGAAGCAAACAGGAACAGCTATGCTTATATCAGATTAAATATACTCTGACACAAAAGCCATAAAAAATAATAAAAAAGGAGTCAAGGATTCAGCAAGAGGATAAAATAGTGGTAGATGTTTATGATAAATCTTGTAGCACAGATTCAAATTTTATAAAGCAATCAAAATTATGTTTAAAGGGAGAAATTGGATCCAATTTGATAGTAATGAGAGACTTCAAAATCTGATTTATATTTATAAGCAAAGCATCAATATAAAAATTATAAAAGATGGTATTAACTATAATAAAGATCAGGAGGAATTAAAAATATCTGTAGACTATTTCATGTACCAGCTCCAGAATATACACATTTCATCAGCGTGTCAAGGTTTCTCAGAATAAACTATATGTTAGATCACAAACAGAATCTCAAAACATCTTTAAAACTTTAATTTTTTTATATATAACATGTATATTTCCTGACCACAATAAATTTGAAATAGAAATAAAAATTTATAAAATATAGAAATTCATGAGGACTTTATAACAATGAGTCATTGAAGAAATTGGAAGAGAACGTAGAAAAAAATTTTAAAATAAGTGAAAATATACCAGCACTTAGTAAAAAAAATACCAATAGGGACGTTTATAGGAATAACTGCTCATGTCAAGAAAATGGGGACATTTGAAATAAACAGCATAGTTAGGTATCTCAAGGACACAGTAACTAAAGGGCAAGACAAAACAAAAATCAGCAGATGGAAAGAAAAGAAAGATTGAAGTTAAAAACAGTAACACAATATATCGATGAATAAAAAAATCTCCAAAAACCAATAAGCCCAGCAATATTTTACCTAGCCCAAATAAGAGACGACATAGAGCATGAAGACAAAAAGACAGACAGAAATGAGTCATTGCAATGGATATGGCAGAAAAACAAACTCATTAGAGCATATGAACAACTATGTTGCAATGAATGAGAAAATTTAGAAGAAATGAATTCATTTCTGGCCAGTCATAGGCAATAAAAATTTAACTGTGAACTAATAGAAAAGCCCTGCTAATAATGAGATATGAATCTATACTGTATTAAAATTCCCTCCAATCTCAAGACTATACAACTTAATCAAATTCTATGAAGCTTTAAAGGAAAAGATGATATTAACTTTTATGAAAGTATTCCAAAAATTTGAAAGGAAAGTAATTCTCAACTCATTTTTTGAGACCAACATAGTCCTGATGGTGACATCAGACAAGGATACAATGACCAAAATGAAAACCATAGATGATTGTCTCTAATGAATTTAGGTAATTGATAAAATGCTAGCAAACCGAACACAACATTATCAAAGAATGATCACTCATAATCAAATAATATAAAAATAGCTCAAAGTACAATAATCAAGTCAAATGAGGAGTTGCTAAGTTGCTCTTCCTGTCTTCTTCTTGTTCCCCTGTTTTGCCTCTTTTTATCTTTCTCACGTCTCCCTGCTTGGTTTTACAGTTCTTCAGGTATGCACTCTCTACTAAACGAAGAAATCTAAAACTTCCAATTTAGGCTTCACATTTGAGGTGAGTGGTGCCTCTCAATGAAATATTGATCAGGGAACTCCCAGAGGCTTCGAAAACAACATAGGCTGTGGCAACTGCCCTTGGCTGCCATGGAACTAGGTAAGGCATTGTTACTGAAGACATTGTATATTGTAGATTCAAGACACAGATACCTGGACCTGAGCTGAAATCTTCCTTTCTGGTTCTTATTTAAAATATATTAATGTTAGCTGTGTATATGTGACATTTTGCTCTTTGTCTTCTGCTCTTGTCATACAAAAATAAAAGCCTATCAATGGATTCTGTCCTTCATAAGTGAGCTCTGCCACTTAATGTCTCTTTCCATCCCCCCACCACACTTTCTCCCTTCCTCCCTCTCTTTCTCCCTCCCTCCTTCCCTCCCTCCCTTCCTCCCTCCCTCTTAGTTACCCCTCTTTCACCCTCACCGCTCTTATCTATTAAACAAAAAAATTCACTCCTTTGTTGGAAATTGGCAATTTAACCTAACTGGTTACTAAAACAAAGAAACAAAGTATGTTTAAATGATAAATTATTTCAAACTTCTGTTATTTATCAATTTTAAGAAAACCTGGTCAATCTATGCTGATCTTCCCTGCTCAAAGTATAAACTCCCCAAATTATTATACCTGAATGACCATCTTCATTTAGTTTTTTAAAAAACATCCCATTGCAGACAAATACAAGGAAAACTCATGACATAAACTACATTATCAGCTCAACACTTTAAATGATGGATCATCAAAACCAAACGTGAATTGATATTTGCTTATTTATTAATAACGAATGCAAAAAGTTTGGAGAATAATCATCTGAGCTTGAAAGGAAGGAGGGCATTATCAATTGAAAATTCATTTGGAATAGTCAGATGAAATCAAGCAAGATGTAGGAAGCCTTTGTTGACAGTTCTTGCTCCTATAAAGCACATTATTCAAGTTTAAATTAAAAGAAAGAAAAATGCAGTAAAAGTTTGTTCTTCCTTTTTGACTCTAGGAAATGTGGCTGGGTGCATCTGAGAGCACATGAAGCAGGAATGCATGCCTTTCCTCCCTCGATGTATCAAGATACTGTGGTGGAGTTTTTTCTTTTTCTTTTTCTTTTTCTTTTTCTTTTTCTTTTTCTTTTTCTCTTTCTTTTTCTTTTTCTTTTTCTTTTAATCTGACAGAATGGGTGACACAGAAAACATCCAAAGCTCTCCAATAAAGTTTTTGTCCTAGTTGGTAATTCTTTGAATTAACTGCCCTGTTTTCTCCTCATATAAACAACTTTAACTGGGAGTCTACAAGAATTTCTTTAGCATGTTTATCAAGGGGAGCATTTCAAGTGTGATTCAGTGCACTGTTTGGAAACTTAAAACTCTGATGGCAGCACTTTTTTATCCCCATTTAATACCCTGTGGCTGACCACACAACTCTTTTTCTGAGTGTGACACAAGTCATGGGATAAGCCCGTGAGCTGAGCTGTTCCTAGACCTTATAGAAGGATGGATTCCCACTGATATCTGCAACTTGAACTGTTCTTGTTTGACAATTCCATGACCCGCTGTAACATAAAGTTTCAACTCTTAGTATCAAGAGCATCATCCTGGAGGATGAATTTGTACTGGGTGAAGGATAAAGGTTATTTTAGTTCTGTCTCGCCTGAGGCTGAATGTTTCTTCCTCGGACTCTTTAATTTCAGTTTCTTCCACATTTTGCTGTTTCTACTGATGTCTCATCAAACTATTTGATGTTTCCTGGATCTGTTTTTAACAAAATGGGCATCAATTCAATGTCATTATTAGGCTTGTAGCTTGATAGTCTAGTAGGAAAAACTCCTTCATTAGAAGAGAAGAAACCTAGGCATGTCAGGCATGAAGCAGCTAGGAAAAAAACCTACTGGATCATGTCCAGGCCTCTTGTGCTCGCTTCTTTGTGCTAAACTCAGGAATCACCTCTCAGAAGGCTGACACCTGACACTCATCTTGCTCTTTTCATTCTCGCTATGGGTGACTGAATTTGGGTCATTCTTTGTTTTCTATGGAAACATCACAACAGTGTCAGTGTGTCTGGGCCACACAGGTGAACATTCTAGACATACCTCCTATCACTGACAGGCAGCACAAGTAATAATACAAAGAGCTTTTCAATATTGCGTGCCTGTCACTTTAAGCTCTTTGGTATTACAACATTCCTGTGAGTAGAGTCTAGTTCATAATTATGAGAGTTACAGAAGAGGAAAATGGATTCCAGAAGCATACTGTCAAGACAAAGGAAAAATTCAGTCTTTCAGTGAATGTCTTATTCCATCCTATGTTTAGACTTGCACCAAAGGTGTCAAAGTTCAGGAATTCTAATGAACCTCTTTCCAAAGAAGCCCTCAAAAGTTCCTACCCACCACTTAAGTGGGCATAAAATCTATTAAAATTATACATTAGAGACAATGATCAACTAATGATTGAACTCACTAGTTACATTTTGTAAAATTATAGTTAATCTCTATAGTTTTCCCAAGTAATGATTTTCTCTTTCTGTAATCTAATTAATTATATGAACCCTTGTAAATCTAGTGCTTGAGCATGCTAGCAAAACTCCATAATGAAAATAAATACTCTGGCCTATAATGTATATCACTTTTTTGTCTCCTCAATGTGTCCTAAGACCATTTCATATAAGTTGGTCCCTCCAGTTTTGACTTATATTGTAGGTACACTCACTGAATAATTACTGTTTTAAATTTTTTAATTCAATAAACATCTACATTATCCAACTGTACAAGAGCTGGTTGTGTTTCCTAAATTGACAATCTAATGAGAAAGGCAAGGCATGCTCACGACAAACCACTGGCAAAGACAGTTCACTTTTAATGAAAGGAATAGTTGAGAACGTGGGCGCAGAATAGTTTCCCAATGACATTTCTTACATGTGAATCACTGTACTGGGTTCACACTGACTCTGCTACCCCTTGATTCTTGTCTTCCTTCTCCCACTCACTACTCATCCTGACTCCATTGTCCTCCATTCCTCGTCTTCTTTCTCACGCACACTGCTTTCTTCTCTACAGATCTTTGTTTCTGCTTTTATAATTCTGAATCTCTAAACCCTCTTTAATATCTGTCTTTATTTACCTCATGCCCTCCGTTAGTCATCCTCCTTAAAATCTCTTCCTCTGAGGGGCTGACAGACTGTAAGGGCCAGTGGGAATGGAAGACACCAAGGAAGCAGTGTTTTTCAGAAACAACAGGACTGATGACTGATGAACTCACAGAGCCCTAGCAGCATGCATAGGGTCTGCAAAGGTCCAAGCTGAATGAGGTTCCAGCCTGAGAGGAGCCTAAGTGTATCTGAGTTCCCACCACAATGAAGAAGCTAAATCCAACTGAAAGTCACCCACAAAGAAAAGAGGAGTTTTTTTCCAATGGAGTCTCACTGGATATCCAAACCACACTTAAGGGCACGCCCATTCCTAGTAGATGACCAACACAAAACTAACTCCATGTAGGCATTTTGTCTTGTGCCTGCCTGGTTTCTTTCTTTCTTTCTTTTCTTTTCTTTTCTTTTTTTTTTTTTTTTTGTCTTAGTAGTCTTCTGCTTGTATCCCATAGAATTTGATCCTGTGTTTCTGCTGGCTTTTATTTTACTTTATTTTTTTGTGTATGTTTCCTGTTTTGTTAAAGTTTGGGTTTTTATTTTTGTTTTTGCCTAGTTTTCTAAAGAAAGCAAGAAAAAGCACATGAAATTTGGTGTTTGGAGACATGAAAAGTTCTTAGAGGAACCAGTAAAGAGAAAGTCATGAAGCCTATGAAATATATATTATATGAATATATATATCACTTTTCACATAAGTCGTGATCAATGAAAAAGAAGAAAAACAGATCTCTTCTTCCCTCCAGATCCCTTCCAGAATTCATGACTTACACATCTAATCTTATTTTAATTTTGAAGCATTATAAATATATTAATTACACAAAACAACAGCATTACTTTTTACTATTTCTGCTTCTCATTTCTTATCTTTTAAAAAACATCTACTATATAAAGTTTTCAGTGCGTATGCCTCTATATACATGTGAGTGGATTGCCTTTCTTCTTGAAGGCTTCTCTGACTTGATAGAAAGCTTCAGACAGGGTCCAGCAACTTGAACAAGTACATTAATGAAAGAATGAGGTGGGAAGCAGGGGTTAACTCAGTATATATAATACTGAGTTGTATATAATATTATATATTTAAACATATTAAATATAAATATATATTCATACTAAATATAATTGATTATATATTAAATATAACATATATATTTGGTTTTTTCGAGACAGGGTTTCTCTGTGTAGCCCTGGCTGTCCTGGAACTCCCTCTGTATACCAGGCTGGCCTTGAACTCAGAAATCCACCATTACTTTTGATTGACATTCACAGACTCCAAGACAAAGAGAAAAATATAGCAAATAGAAGATTCAACCCAGAGTCGGCAATAATTGGTTGACACAAAATTCCAGAGGGCACCTCTGAAAAAGTTTGAAATCTCAGTTTTAAAAGAAACAAATTATACATCAATTAGATACTTTAATTTTATTTCCAGCTGGGAAGTAGGAGAGTTTAAAGCATGTGAGAGGTTGTTTAATAACATGCCACTAGCCAGGCAGTGGTGGCACATGCCTTTGATCCCAGCACTCAGGAGGCAGAGGCAGGTGGATTTCGGAGTTCAAGGCCAGCCTGGTCTACAGAGTGAGTTCCAGGACAGCCAGGGCTACACAGAGAAACCCTATCTCAAAAAACCAAAAAACCAAAAAACAAACAAACAAACAAAAAAACCATGCCACTATATTAGTCCTTGTCCCCACCATTCAGTGTTCTTCATGACCATTATTATCTTAGCACTTGTGCTAAAGGACAGCCTCTGAAGGGTTGGTGTATCTGTGGAGCTAATCACCCTTAAATATAAAAATCACACTTTCAAAAGAGATAGAGAAGGTACCATTATCTCATCAACCGCTTGTGCTATTGAACTTCCTGATAAGTTAGGGTGTTATCTGGTTGAGTGACGTATTCCATTTTCCCAGATGTTAAAACCACACTTACTTTCTTCTCAACTCAATTTTCATTTTTCTGGAACCATGTATGATAGGGTGAGGATATTCCATCCACTGGGCTCAAGCAGGAAAACTGAGAAGGAAAAGGAAGCCACAGAAAAGCCCAGCTCCTTCCATGGACTACAGAATACTCACCACAGAACCAGAAAGTCTGCCAACATTGAAGATGTCACATACGTCATAAAGAAAACAGTTACTGTACAGTCAACTGCCTGTACTTACCTTATGTAAGCCATTATTTCTTATGCTTGTATACCTACTCTTTTAAATCTCTCATTCTACACATTCTTCATGGATAGTTTGTGAAAATTAGATCCTGAGACTTAGTGGCTATGATTTAGTCTGCTATCGGACAGATTGCAAGGACAGGAGGCTGGAAGGACATCAAGGAAAAGTGAGGACTGTTCTTTTTCTATTACCATGCATCAGACCTATTCTGCTTGGCAATGTTCTGAGGCCAGAGTTACTCTTATGACTATATTCAATATCTGCCTGGCAATGACAGGACATTTTCATTATGGAACTTGACAAGTGAGGACCAATCTTCATTCGACCATGATCATTTTTCTTTTTTCACTGTTTATACTTTTCTTAGTTTCCCCAGACATTGTAAACTAGCCTGTCCATGGGGCTGTAGCAGGAGAGTCTATGAGTTAGAGTAGGACCTTCCTGCTTGCAACAAATCATTTTATAAAGATATCAAGTCAGCTTTTAGCTGCCTTCACTTTTGTACCAATAACCTCAACTTGTTAGTTACCAGAGTTGCACATACTTCAGGGAAGTAGAGCATTGTTGTGGACTTTTCATACATGAAATATTCTAGCCAATTTCCTTTCCTGGGTATGAAAAGCTCAATATAAACCTAAATCTAATAGAGGTTGCCCTCTCTCCCTCTCCCCCTTTCTCCCTCTCTCTCCCTCTCTCCCTTTCTCCCTCTCCGTATATTATAGACTCTGTCTCTCTATATGCCATATACTTTGTTACCCGATATGCTCAGAAATAGTTTAGTGTTGATATTCATTTTAAATGTTTTTAAAGCATGCCTCACCAAAATGATATGTAGCACAATATTTCTATTATAACTTTAAGTACAACAGCACACATCTATTCAAACATTCTGATGGAGAAACATGCTTTCCTCGTGACTATCTTCTAAGTAGATTGGGCAGGTTTTGTTGTATAAACCAAAGTTGCATCATTTGCAAATTCCAGAACTACTGACTTCTGTAAAGTAGAGCAACATTTTTAAGATACTTTGATTCTAAACGTTTACAGTTTTCTCTTTCATCTACAACTTGGTGATTACATATATATATATATATATATATATATATATATATATATATATATAT